>WBMZ01012871.1:0-14378 GCA_013400975.1 Atrichornis clamosus | reverse complement strand
TACATTTTATATTTATATTTTATGTCTAATTATGTCTTATATCCATGTTTTATATCCATGTTTTACATCTATTAAAACCTCTGGACACTAAAGTTAAACTCACACAACATTCTTGATGTAGAATACGCTGAATTTAGGTAGTTTTATAGCTGATGTATCCAACAGGATTCTCCCATCCGTCATGGGTTGGAAGAATTCAGGATACCACTTGGGATATCCCTTTTTATCCCTGTTAGATCCTTTTTATCCCACCTTTAGCTGCTGCCGTGTCCATAAAAAACGTGGATGATCATTAACATTTAAATGAGCACTGCTGAGGATTTGGGGCTTTTTGTCCCAACCTCATCCTAAAATATCTGGGGGTGGAATGAGGTGACCTTTAGGGTCCCTTCCAACCCAAACCCATCTGGAATTCCATTCCATGCTCACATTTTCCACCCTGCAGGGACATTCCTCTCCTTGGGGATTTGTTTTTCCCAAAATCTCCCTGCAGTTGATTAAAGCTGAAATTTTAAAGGTCTATAAAGGAGTTCCAGGAGCTCTCAGGCACATCCTNCTCTCCTTGGGGATTTGTTTTTCCCAAAATCTCCCTGCAGTTGATTAAAGCTGAAATTTTAAAGGTCTATAAAGGAGTTCCAGGAGCTCTCAGGCACATCCTGGGATTGTTGGGATGTCCAGGGCCAGGAGTTGGACTGGATGATCCCTGTGAGTCCCTTCCAATCAGGATATTCTGTGATTAACTTCCAAGGCGTTGCTCCATGGTGTGAAGGAGCCGGAGCTGCCTCAGGGAAACAGCTCAAAGCGTCTCCCAGAAAACGAGGAAAACACCACATTTCCCTCACTCTCTTCTTGCCAAAATGCTGAAACCTAAAGGCTGAAATATTTCCTGAAATTCTGAGTCTGGGAAGACTCTGGAATGGGAAAGTTGAAGTGAGAAGAGTTGAAAAGGCCACTCAGTTCCAGGCTATCAAATCCCAGATGTTTTAACAGGAAACTCAAGCACTTGGGACATCATAAACCAGTCCAGGAATCCATCAGGAGAGGATTCCTTTGGACCATGGCAGTGTGGGACTCCTCTGGATTATCCTGCTGGGAGATCTGGGGGTCAAATCCGTCCACCTCTGGATCAGTGGGTGGAGCAGGATTTCATCCACCTGGAGAGACCCTCCTTAAACCTCACCTGTCGTTTTTCCAGACATGGATAAGGATAAATCGGAAGCTCATCCACAAATTGTTTGTATCCATGCGCCACACAAACACAAGATATACACCTAAAAACAGCAGGATGGGCTTTCCCAACCTTGTAATTCCATGACTCCGTAGGAAAAGATCACCCAGCCCGACCATCAACCCAAGCCCACCACGGTCATTCCTAAGCCACGGCCTCAAGTGCCACATCCAGGTTTTTTTGAACACTTCCAGGGATGGTGCCTCAGCAGCGCCTTGGGAATCACAGGACCAATGAAGACGGAAAAAACCTTGGAGATCATCAAACCCAACCTGGGACCAAACCCCAGACCAGACCTTGGCACTGAGTGCCACCTCCAGCCTTTCCTGAAGTGCTGTTCCAGCCTCTTCCCAGCAATATCCCTAATCCAACGCCTTCCTGAACACCCACACCCGAGTCTGAACAACCAAATATTGCCTGGACCTTGGATTTGGGGCATCCCTGGAGATGTCCAGGCTCATCCGTGTCNTCCGTGTCCCCACCTCCTCCAGCCTTCAGCACACACTTAATTTAAGGACTTCATTACTTTTTTATTCCATCATCTTTAGAGAAAACACAAAAAATTGTCACCAGGATGGCAACTAAAGCAGCTTTCCAGCTATTTTTGTAAATCCTAATGATATCCAAGGGAATGGAAGGCTTCCCTGAGAAGAGATGATGCAGGGAGAGCTCCAGCAATGCCGCCTGGGCATTCCCAACATCCATCCCTTGGGCCAGAGATAATTCATTTATATTATTTTATCCCTAGACACGTCCCCCCTTGCCCGGCTCAACCAGAAGAGCATGGAAATGCCCTGATTTCCAAATAAATCCAGCAATCCGAGAAGTGTGAAGCTTCTGTTCCTCACTGTGTGTCCCTTTTCCAGGAAAACGTGCCCGCTCCATGATCTTTCCCCATGACGGATTTTCCAGCGGAACTGCCTCGATGAGTGGGCTGGGTCAGGGCAGAACTGAACCTGAAGAGGCCCTGTTAGGGAATTAGGCCTTTCGTTTTGCTCCAGAGGGCTGGGCAAGGGCTGGAACAGCTTCCCTGATTTATGGAGAAGGGAGGAATGTTACCTCAAAGGCAAGGGAAGGTTGGAATTTTCTTCCCTTTTTAAAAAAAATTTGGTTTTGTTACTTTAAAAAGATGGAGCATCCCGTCAGTAGGATCGGCAGAAGGTGCCACAGGGTTTGGGGTTGGCCTGATCCATGGATAAGGACAGAGGGGTGGGGACACCTCTGGCTTGGCTCTCCATCCACCCCAATCCATGAGCTTTGACTCCCGTTACATCCAACAGAGGATCCCGGCTGGATTCTGAGAGCCGACTCCCACCCAAATATCCAGATCCTCAATGTAACAGAGGCATTGATCCCAGGGATGCACGGAAAGAATTCCATCATATCTGTCAATGCCTCCTTTGGTTTGTTGGATTTTTAGTGTTTCCCGCCTGGATTCAATCCCGCCCGGATGAGGGTTCTTGTCTGGGAATTGTCTTGGAGAAAGGAAAGGATTTTGAAGCTCGGCCTTAAAACCAAGCTCAGTACAGGAGCTGTGGAGCAGCTCTGGTCTCCTCAGGCACCCACATCTCCCTCCTCAGTGATGGACTGCAGAAAAACGGGATGAAATTCCAAACTGTGACACTGCTGGAGTGATCCAGAGGAGGACACGGAGACGCTCCAAGGGCTGGAGCCAGGCTGGGAGAGCTGGGAATGTTCACCTGGAGAAGGGAAGGCTCCAGGGAGAGCTCAGAGCCCCTTCCAGGGCCTCAAGGGGCTCCAGGAGAGCTGGAGAGGGACTGGGACAAGGGATGGAGGGACAGGACACAGGGAATGGCTTCCCACTGCCAGAGGGCAGGGATAGATGGGATATTGGGAAGGAATTCCTGGCCGGGAGGGTAGAGAGGGGCTGGAACGGAATTCCCAGAGAAGCTGTGGCTGCCCCTGGATCCCTGGCAGTGTCCACGGCCAGGCTGGACGGGGCTTGGAGCACCCTGGGATAGTGGGAAGTGTCCCTGCCATGGCCGGGGTGGGGTGGGATTGGTTTCAGGTCCCTTCCAACCCAAACCATTCCGGGATTCTGGGATTTTTGCCCTTACCAATCCCACTGGTGCATTTTCCCAGAGCCCCCGGCTGGGGGGTTTGGGCAGCACCTTCGAAGGTCTCTGTACAACCCCATTCCAGCCCCATTTATAAATTCCGGCCTTTTCCCTCCATCCCTCCTTTTTCTGCCACGTATTCCCAGAGCAGGTTATTTATGGACATCAGACACCGCTTCCACACCTCCTAATCACAGGCTCTCATCCAAAACTCTCCCAAAGCCCCACTTTGCAAAGCTCAGTCTAAAATCCCACAGAGTGAATCAAAGCTTCCCGAACAGGCGATAAATTTTTTTCTGAAAGAAAATGAAAAAAAACCAAACAACCCCACATCAAAACTCCCAAAACACATCCAGCTTTTCCTTCATCTTCCAACACCTTTTACCCACCCCTCCCCCATCCTGTGCAGGCCTGTCCACATCCTGCCAGGATTTTGTGTTCAATCCCACCTGGATCTCTTTATTCCTGTTTAAAGTGCCAGGCACAGCTCTGATGATAAAGAAATAAATAACTAACAACAGCCAGCCATGGAATAAAGAAATTTAAGGAATACAACTGGCAGGATTTTATCCCTTGACACCATCACTGTTCATTCCTTTGCCTCCGCCATTTATTTTGTGAGCTGCACAATTGTCATTATTTTTATCTTCTTTTCATTGAGACATAAACCGGACGTTCCACCGGGATAACACCTGGGAGAAGGGAAGGCAGGGAATGCTTCCAAAGCCGGAGAGGTTCCTCATGGGTGGCTCCCACTGGGACAAACAAATGGGAACAGCAAAGCTATGAGTCAGGAAATGGGATTAAATTCCTTAATTCTGCAGCTGGGAGGTACATGATAAATAGAAGGGAAAAGGGAAGGAAAACAGGACATGGATATGCCCTGAGGACGGGATAACAAACAGGAAAACTGGGATTTTCCAAGCTTTAAACCTTCAAGCACTTCATGTAGTGCCTGCATTTGGGTCTGGCTTCAGCACAGCTTCCCAGGGAAAACATCCAGCTCTTGGAAACCTTTCCAAGCCCGGATCAAAACTTACTGAGCACTTTTAGTGTTGGGATATTGGGAAGGAATTCTTGGCTGGGAGGGTGGGGAGGGCCTGGAATAGAATTCCCAGAGAAGCTGTGGCTGCCCCTGGATCCCTGGAAGTGTCCAAGGGTTTGGACGGGGCTTGGAGCACCTTGGGATAGTGGGAGGTGGCCCTGCCCATGGCATGGCATGGAATGGGATGGGATGTAAATCCCTTCCAACCCAAACCATTCCATGATTCCACGATAATGAGACACCCCAAACACTGGTAAACATTATCCCAGTATTTACTACCACAATAATCCATCATCAATCCCAGACTGCCCAGAAATCCCTGAGCAGGCACAACTGATGCCAACAGCATCATCCCAATTCCCTGGAATGATGCCACGGGAAGAAGCAGGTAGAGCGGGAGCGCCCTGTGGATACAGAACATCCACTTTTGATCTTTGGGCTGATCCAAAGGTAAATCCTCATTTCCTTGAACACCACGAAGTTCCAATACCCCGGAGCTCTGCCACCACGGAACAGGAAAGGTCTGGCCGTGGAAAACTGGGAGAGATGAAGGAAAACACAGCCCGTGAAGCCACCCAGCACAGCCAGGTCAGCCCTTGGGATGGATAAACCGAGCCCAAAGTTAAGCTGAGCTCAAGATGCTGAAGGAAACCTCCTCAGGGGAATTTCTGCCACCTGGAATTATTTTATACACCTGCCAGCCCTGTAATTCCAGGGAAGTTATTCCTGATTTACTCCAAGCCTACAAAGTGGCCTTCCTGCTGTCAGGAATTGACCCGGAAGTGCAAATTTTCTGATTTACACCTTCCAAAACTCCTTTTTTTTTGTGGTCATCTAGAAGTGGACAAAAGTCATTTTAACTCCCAGCACTGCTGGGATAAAGACAAGGATTTAAGAGCAATCCAAGAACAATCCATAAATTCATCCCAAAGGTCATTCTGAGCAGAGAACTTCCTGAAGAATTCCCAGTCTCCCACAATGCACCCAACTACCAGCGACTCCCAGCCTGAGATTCCCATCTCAGGACAAAGATGGATCCTGGGACCTCTTAAAAATTCCACCTCATCCAGACTTGGGCTCCTTAAGGAATAATTTTCATTCCCCCCACGACCAGCGACACCTTTTGAGGATGTTTTGAAAGCAGAAATGGAACCCAGACCTCGACTGGGGGTCAAGGGGAGGACGAGGGAACATCCGTCACGTTCTGGCCCTGGGATTATGGATGAGCTCCAGAAAACAGCCCCCAGTTTGGAAAAACAAGGCATTTCCATGCCTTTTTTCCTGAGATGACGTGTGGAGCTCTTTATTCCACAGGTTTTCCTTGGACCAACAGGTCAAAATAACTCCAATCAAAATGAGCAGTAACACGAGGAGCCCTCCACTCATCAGATTCCTGCTCAAAGCTGCCCACAACATTTTTTTTTTGGTAGTTCAGAAGGCAGGGAATGATGAATCCGTCTGGTTGGAATAGGATCACCCCTGTTGAGGTTGGAATCCCAAAGAGAAAGGACACGGCAGGACCTGCCAGAGGAACACGAGGCAGGATGGATCCAACCTGACAGCTCCGAATCCCTTCCTGGTGTTTGGTTCAGCACAAAGTGGGAAAATGGCTCTTCCCTCATTTATGAGCAAAACTACCACGAATTTGCCTTTTTCCAGAATCCCAGACGGGTTTGAGTGGGAAGAGACTTTAAATCCCATCCCATCCCAGCCCTGCCCTCGGCAGGGACACCTGCCACTATCCCAGGTTGCTCCAAGTCCCGTCCAACCTGGCCTTGGGCACTTCCAGGGATCCAGGGGCAGCCACAGCTGCTCTGGGAAACCTGGGCCAGGGCCTCGGGATGGGGATGGAAGTGCAGGAATGCTGATCCAAAGTCGACTGACTGGGTTTTTTCTTGGTGGTTTGGAAAATTTTGGTGGCTTCTGAGACAAGGAGAAACTTCCAAGTATCCAGCGAAATTGCACAAAGTTTCTGTAAATCCCTGGGTGTCCCTGGATTCAGGAAGGGGGCAGGGATGGACCAGGATCTGCTCCGGGGGGCCTGGAATGGCGCCAGGGGAGCGGGCAGGGGCTGATCCCAGGAAGTTCCCCCTGCACAGGAGGCAGAACTTCTTCCCTGGGCAGAGCCCAGAGAGGGGCTGGAGTCTCCTCCCTGGGATATTCCAGAGCCCTCTGGACACAATCCCTGCCCTGTGCTCTGGGCTGGCCCTGCTGGAGCAGGTGACCCCCTGTGGGCCCTTCCAATCCCATCTCCGTGGAAAGCAGGAACTGTTGGAATTGCTCCGACAGTGCCACACAGAGGATAAAGACAAAGAGTCCCTGCATCCCAGAATTCTCCTGGAGAATCACAGGAAAAGGGTGGTTGCTTTTTGAGTGCCACACTTCCAATTTTACTGCTATTAGCGGAATTCACCGCGATGAAACACGAATATTTTTTATGCAGAAAATCCCTGACTTTGCAATCCAAAGCATTTATGACCTTTCTGTAACATTATTTAGGATAATTGCGTTAAGGTTTCCCCTTCCCATCATTATTTATATTTCTTTTAATCTGATGAGCTCCCTTCTCTTTCTGCAGCTGATCCTTCGTTTAAATTCCAATTTTTTTAAATTCTCTTTTGTGTTTCAAGCAACAGAATAATCCCAGATTTCTGTTCTGCCCAGACATCACAGAGAGATCAAAAATAAAACACCCAGCCCAAGCAGAAGGGATAGCAATAAATGACAGGAAAACCCTGGGAATGCTGCTGCTCTTGGAATGACCATCACCAGGGAGCAAATACGGATTTATGGCTCTTCTCATTCATTAGTTTAAGGTTTAGGGATTTTCTATGAAGGGCAGGAAGAAGGACATGGAGGGGAAGAGAAAACAGGGAATTCCAAGGTTGGAAAATCCCTCGGAGCCCATCAAGTCCAAGCATTCCCCCAGCACTGCCCCGTGTCCCCAAGTGCCACGGGGATTTGAAATCCCTCCAGGAATGGAGACTCCATCCCTGCCCTGAGCAGCCTGTGGAGGGCTGGACAACCTTTTCCGTGAAGGAATTTTCCCTGATATCCCTAGGATAAATGCAGACAGGCACTTCTGGAAGAGCCACCCAGGGGTTGGGATAGGCAGGGAGGAAAATCCTTAGGGAAAAGCAGGAATCTTTAAGTGCATTTGAAGGGCAAAGTGGGAGAGCAGGGAAGCAGATAAATCCATGGAGACACTCAGTCCGGCTGCCAGGTCAATTCCCAAAGAATTAAACCAGGAAGAAGCTTATAAATTCCTTTAGGATGGGGACCTGGAAGCAGGAAATGACAGACAAAAGCCTTGGAATCAGCCTTGGGAAGAACGGTGGGAATTTAAATTCCAGCTGCTCTGACTCCTTCCCAAGGAGTCCAGGCTGCACAAACATTGGGATCCCGGGAATATCTGACAGCCAAGTGCAGATTTGACCAGAGTAACCCAGGAAAAACAGGGTGACAGCAGAACCATTCCAAAATAAACAAAAAAAAAAAGCTCTGGATAACAGCAGCCCATCCTTCGTGAGGCCACGAGGGAATCAGCGCCTCCCGAAGCCGGGAATTTTGTCCAGTGGTTTTCCCAGGAAAGGAAAAGAGTCTCACACCAACAAAAAACATCCTCCAGGTGCCAGCAGCTGAACAGAGCTGGGTTTGACAGCACTGAGGGAGCCAAAAACAGCACCACCTCCACAATCCAAGCACAATCCAAGTAATTCCAGGGAAAAACATCTGTGTTCAGAGCACCCCGGAGGAAGGAGGAGGCAGGAGGTTCACCGGAAAACATCCCTTTGCTCCCTGTTTTTTTTTTTTTCCAGGTGGAGTTGAGGACAGCAGGAGGTTGTAACTGAGCTCCACGGGATGTGCAGGGAGTGAGGAGATTCCCAGGAATATCCTGGATCAGCGGTTCAGATATTCCTGATATCCCAAAGTACCTGAGAGCAAAGCATCCCAAATTGCTGCAGTTCTCCACTAAACCCACAGAGACAAAATAAACAGGAAAATTTAAGGAGATTAAACCCGATCCAGGAGGTCACATCCCTGCCCAGGGCAAGAGGTGGGAATGAGCCCCTTCCAGGGCCTAAAGGGGCTCCAGGAGAGCTGGAGAGGGACTGGGACAAGGGATGGAGGGACAGGACAATGGGAATGGCTTCCCACTGCCAGAGGGCAGGGATAGATGGGATATTGGGAAGGAATTCCTGGCTGTGAGGTGGGTGAGGCCCTGGAATAGAATTCCCAGAGCAGCTGTGTCTGCCCCTGGATCCCTGGAAGTGTCCCAGGCCAGGCTGGACGGGGCTTGGAGCACCCTGGGATAGTTTTTTCATGGAAAAGGGAATGTAACCACTCCAATGAACCTTGCTCAGTGCGAAGTGCCCAAGGGGGAGGCAACAAGGAGGAGCAGAGGGAAAAGCGGACACAGCTCCCGGCTGGAATGAATTCAGAAGGAGCACAGCTGGGAGGCTGGGGGTGGGGGGCAGAATTCCATGTGCCCTTTTCCCTGTCACCTGAGCCTGGTGACAGCAGTTGTTTGTCCCCGGGTGCCAGGGAGCTCTAAATCCGAGCGGACGGGAAGAAACACTGGTGGGTTTTTGGGAGGCCTCAGCAGGAAAACATGGACAAACCCCCTCCCCCAGCTCTGATCCTGATGGTTCCTGGCAGCCTGGGCCAGGATGCAGCCAATCCCAAATTATATGGAACAACTCCATTAAAAATGGAGCCTCTCCTCCTCAGCCACGAACAGCAGATCTGTTGGGCAGAGAATCCCAGAATTATTTGGGTTGGGAAGGATCTTAAATCCCATCCCATTCCCACCCCTGCCATGGATAGGGACACCTCCCACTATCCCAGGGTGCTCCAAGCCCCTATCCAAGCTCCCAGTTCCCCGTCAGGAATGGGCCCTGAGCCCACCCTGAGCACCTCTAACAAGACCCCCACGGCCTGGGTGGATCAAAGGATTCATGGAATGGTGGGAAACCTTCCCAGCAGCATTTCCATCCCGTGGGACGCTGCTTTGGGACCAGTTTACTGTGGGAGAGCAGATGTTATCCCTGGAAACAGCCAGGAAAACACCCTTGAACAGGATCTACTCCCCAAAAACACCACTGCACCTTCCAGAGGGGCTTTCAGAAGCAACCTGGATCCTTCACAGATGGAAAACATCCAAGTTTTAGGCTTGAAGAGCAGAATCCCACCTCGGGGTGCCACACATGGAATTCCACTGCAGGTGGGAGCACCTGCATCTCCCAAATCCCTTGGCACTGCTTCCAGAGGGGGTTTTAGAGGAGCACACGTGGATTGGGTGGATCCTGCCTCACGGTGGCATCCCACCCTTCTCCTGCATCCAGCGGTGCCGGGGAGGGGCTGGTCCTGGATTGGACCAGGATGCCAAGGATGTTGAATCCAAGGATGTTGAATCCAAGGATGCTGGAGTCCAGGATGCTGAATCCCAGGATGCTTCAGCACCTCGGTGCCACCCCCCTCCCTGCGGGCACACAGAGACTTTGGGGGCCACATTCCCAGTGCCAACCAGTCCAAACCACAGCAATTCCCCGTGGATTTCCCCCCAGCCCTGTCCTGCATCCCTGGAAAAGCTGGATGAAGCCTGCATTCATTTTCAAGCTGGTGGGTCACCAGCTCGCCTGATGTCACAGAATTCCAGAATGGTTTGGGGTGGGAGGGATTTAAATCCCATCCATCCCACCCCTGCCATGGGCAGGGACACCTCCCACTATCCCAGGGTGCTCCAACCCGGCCTCGGACACTTCCAGGGATCCAGGGGCAGCCACAGCTTCCCTGGGAATCAGTGCCAGGCCCTCACTAAAAATACTTTTAAAGTAAATTTAACTCATCCAAACCCCTTTATGTCACTCCCTCCTTCACTGTGAGTGATCCAAGGTAACTCCTTTTTTCCAACCTCATCCCGGGCCAAAATGTCGAATTCCAGGATTGCAAGATATTAACTGCTCCAGGAATGAGGCCATTCTCCAATGGAAACACCAGATTCCAGCCTTTCTGGTGCAAATTCCTGCCCACCCCACAGCTCGCCCTTCTCCTCAATCCCATTTTCGGGAGGGGTCAAGCAGCAGCAGCATCAACAACTGGGCTTAATTAATCTGTGTTTTAACGAAGCCACAAGTGGCTGTTCGCTCATTAAAACTCGTTATTACCAATTAACCTCGTGGTGCAGCTTCTGCAGCACCTCACTGGAGGAGCTCGCATTTCGTAATTGGTGCTAAAACAGAAATGGTGTCAAGCCCAGATTAACTCCCAAAGCCTCCAGGGGCTAAAAATAGGGAACTCCTCTCCATCTACCCCGGGAACGGATGGGAGGTGAGCACGGATCCCTCCTCTGGATGCTGGGAAGGGATTGATCCTGAATTTTTGACTGGAAAAGGGACGACTTCGCACTCAAGCCGAGGTTTGACGACAGCCGAGCATCCAAGAAGTGGTGCCACGGCAAGGGTGGAGCTCCAGTTGGGAAAATTTGTTGAGGGAAGTGCTGGAAGTGCCAGAACCATCAGGGATTTAGGCCCTCTGGAACATCCAGGGAATTCCAGTTCTCCCAGAGGGAGTCTTGCCACAAAAACATGGAGTGAGAGGGAGAGGGGACACACGAGGGCTCCTCTGAACGTGGCTGGCACCCTGGGGGGAGAAGCTGTGGAACAATTCCCTGCATTTCCTGAGCAATTCCCGGCATTTCCTGAGCCATTCCCTGCATTTCCTGAGCCATTCTCTGCATTTCCAGTGCAATTTCCTCCATTTCCTGAACCATTCCCTGCATTTCCTGAGCAATTCCCTACATTTCTTGAACAATTCCCTGCATTTCCTGAGCAATTCCCTCCATTTCCTGAGCCATTCCCTGCATTTCCTGACCCATTCTCTCAATTTCGCAAACAATTCTCTGCATTTCCCAAACAATTCCCTGCATTTTCTGAGCAATCCTCTGCATTTCCTGAACAATTCCCTGCCTTTCCTGAGTGATTCTCTCAATTCCCCAAACAATTCTCTGCATTTCCCGAACAATTCCCTGCTTTTGGCATCATTCAGAGGAACATCCAAGCTCCACGTGCTGAGCTGGAATCCCGGGATGCAGAGTTTGAGACATTCAAAAGCACTAAAACCCTTGGAAATTTGGGATGAAGAGACATTTATGGATTTCTTTGCGTAATAAAGGATTTTTGTGCTGCTCAGGGTGGAGTTTTTCAGGGAAAATCCAAGCAGGACCCTGCTCCACATCCCAAGGGTCCTGGATTCTGTGCCAGCACCAATCCCAGCAGGAACATGGGATGAGTCCCACCCATTATTCCAGACATTCCAGGGGGCTCAGGGGTGATCCCAAGTGGAGCTGAGCTGCCTTGGGAGTCACCAAAAGGAGAAAAGGCAGGAAAAAGACACCAATAAATCCTATCCCGCTCACACGGAGCTAATCCCAACTCTTGGAATGCAGGGGAAAGCTCTGAGATAAAACTCCAAGTAGAATCAGAGAATCCCAGGATGGTTTGGGGAAATGCTGGAAATATTTCTCCCAAAAGATTTCTGCTCTGCCAAGAGCACACTCCTGGTTTCTGTGCTGGACACCGACGGCATCCCAGCAGATTCCCAGGAAAATGACTCCATGTGCCCTGGGAATCATCCGAGGAGAGTTTGTTCTCTTCAATCCATTGCTTTGCCGGCAGAAAATTGTTCAAGTCACTTTTCCAGCTTTGATCCAAAGAATAATCCCAGAATCCCAGGATGGTTTGGGTGGGAAGGGACCTTACAGCCCACCCAGTTCCACATCCCATTCCCATGGGCAGGGACACCTCCCACTATCCCAGGGTGCTCCAAGCCCCGTCCAACCTGGCCTTGGACAATTCCAGGGATCCAGGGGCAGCCACAGCTTCTCTGGAAAACCAGATGGATCACCTCCTCCAACCCTGTGCTCCAGGATAGGAATGGCTGGGATCCCCAGGAAGGCTAGGAATTGTCCTTTATATAAAATGAATATTTAACTATGGATACAAGGACGTTTATTCCACAAGAAAATTATTCCACTGGGAGAGGGAGGAGAATTAGACAGGAAATTCCCTTTCTCCCAAGATTTTGTAGGAGTTTCAATTCCAAAGGAAATTTGGTGGAGAGGGATTTGGGATAAGGCCCATTCCATGGGGGGTGGAACGGGATGGGTTTGAAGGTCCCTTCCAATCCAAACCANGGATAAGGCCCATTCCATGGGGGGGTGGAACGGGATGGGCTTGAAGGTCCCTTCCAATCCAAACCATTCCATGATTTTATGATGATTTCTTTAATTAAACCAATGCATAAATCCACATTTTTGTGGACAAAGCAATTCCTGGCACGTTGTAGTCCCAAAAAAAACCATCAGCACACAGAGAAGAAAAAAAACCATATACAGTAATAAATGTATTTTTGGAGTTCCAGGGATGATCCCAAAAGTGTGATTTGGGACAACGAAAATTCCAATTGAAGGAATTAAAATGTAATCAGAAATCCAAAGGAAACAAATTGCTGTTAATTATCATTAATTGAGGACATTTCAAAATTGGGATTAAAGAATCCCACAATGGTTTGGCTTGGAAATGACCTTAAAAACCACCTCATTCCAAGCCCCTGCCACGGGCAGGAATTCCCAGTTTCCCTTGGAATGTGCCAGCTGACCCCCTTGGCAGCCTGGAACAGCACCAGGATTCTAATCAGGGAATCAAATACTTGGATGTTTTTCCATCTCCTGGAGTATTTTGGAGCAAACCAAGTTCTTGGATGCCCTTCTTGGCTCCGTGTCAAGCGGAGTTTTCACTGGAATGGAAAACTTCAATTCCCTGGCACAAAACCCAAAGCTGGTTTGGGTTTTTGCTGCAAAATTTTAAAAATTCTGTTAAAAACCAAATTTTTCAACGGCCCCTGACTCAATTTCTGCTTTGTTTTCATTCCTGGGATCGCTTGGAAAATAAAAATCTCATTTTGATATAAAATTAATGTGTTCTCCTTGGAAACAGAAAGAAAAATTTGCTTTAATTGCTCTGTTATTGATTTCTGTGGGAAATAATTGGAATTTGGGAGCAACTCGTTTGGTTTCTTCTGCTGGAAGAGTCTCAAAATGGTTTGTTTAAAAAAAATTGCTCAGCTGTCACTGAATTCCCTGGATTTGTATCAGGAAGGGGCAGAGCAGGGATTTCCTGGGCCTTGGGTTGGCTCAAGGAAAAAAAAGAGGGAGCAGAGGGGGGGGGAGGGAAATTAAATTAATGAAAGGAAAAAATGAACAANTAAAAAAAAAAAATAAACAAGAAAAAAATAAAAAAAATAAAAAAAAAAAAAGAAAAAAAGAAAAAAAAAAACCAAAAAAAAAAAAAAGAAAAAAAAACAACCAAAAAAACCCAACAAAAAACACAGCAAGACCAAAGAATAACAAAAAAGAAAAAACCCCAAAACAATGAAAAGTATCCAGGCCCTAAAAACCGGGATTCAGCCCCCTAAAAACCAGGATCCAGCCCCCCAAAAAATCCCAGCATCCAGCCCCTCCCAAAAACCCAGCATCCAGCTCCCTCAAAAACCTGGATCCAGCTCCCCCCAAAAAATTGGATCCAGCCCCCCAAAAAACCCAATTCAAAAAAACCCAACCTATCCCTCCAAAAAACCCCACTCCCCAAAAAAACCCAACTCAAAAAAACACCCAAAGCCCTCCCCAAAAACCCGACTCCCCCCAAAAAACCCCAACTCCCCCAAAAACCCCAACTCCCCCGAAAAAACCCCAATTCCACCAAAAAACCCCAATTCCCCCTAAAAACCCATCTCCCCAAGAAAACCCAACTCCCCCAAAAAAACCCAACTCAAAAAAACACCCAAAGCCCTCCCCAAAAACCCGACTCCCCCCAAAAAACCCCAACTCCCCCCAAAAACCCCCACCTCCCCCAAAACCCCCAACTCCCCCGAAAAAACCCCAATTCCACCAAAAAACCCCAATTCCCCCTAAAAACCCAACTCCCCAAGAAAACCCAACTCCCCCAAAAAAACCCCAATTCCACCAAAA
>WBMZ01012866.1:0-58302 GCA_013400975.1 Atrichornis clamosus | reverse complement strand
ATAAGGCTACCACTGTTTGAAGTTAGGTGGCATTACTTCACTTACTGGTCATTTCTGTGATATCTGAAACAGCAGGAGTAATAATAGGATAAGTTTTTTACTTGTGATATAATTCCTTTAAAATAATGGAAACAGACAATTTGCCCCAAAATATTATTTTAGCATTTATCATAATAATGTCTGAGGTCTGGTGAAATATTTTTTTTCATTTCCTAAAAATTCTGGCAAATCAGGAGTGTGCAGCAGAAGATATAAATTTCTGGTATTAGTAAATGGAAAGATGTGATTTTAATATATAGTGGACTTACAGTAAATCTTCCATAGTGGAAAAGAAATGGGAGCTCTCAAAACCCTGTCTTGAGGGTACCAAAGTGCCATCAAACAGATGAAACAAGCTGCAGACATGTCTTCCTTACACATTACTCTTTTTTTTGCTTCTGCATCTCATGCGCTACGCTTCATAAAACATTGTTACTATAAAGGACACTTAGAGGGGAGTTGCATATTTGTTTTAGCACAATTTTAAAGAATTACTCCCAACATCTCAGTTACAGAATAGTATTCAGTCAGGAGACTGTTCTCTTCCATCTAGGCTCTGGTTCACCTCTGACAAGACAAACAATTGAGCTTTAGATTTTTTTATTTTTATATTCTATTGCTCCTAAGAAAGAAAAAGTGAAGAATGGAAGAAGACAAAAAATAACAGCACAGTGTATGATGCAACACAAGAACTAAACAGTGTTAAATGCCATTAGCATTCTGGAAATATTTGTGGCCTTTCATACTCAGAAAAAAAATGCATCTACACAAGCAGTATTTCCTCTTGAGAACAATACCAACAGCCTTAGATTTAGCAGGGGGATGGTCACAAATGTGACATTAAAGTGGAATTAACTTTTTTTTTAATCAAGATTCATGTTCAAGGTTCATGAACTTGTAGTTCAATACCACAATCATGTTCTTCCCTTACAAAACAAATAATGTAATATTCTGATTATCCCAGTGAAAACTGTTGATCATTCAGAATAATTACTCCCCAATTTCAGAGCATGTCTGAAGGTCATAGAGTTGTTCGCTGCCATAGATGTAAATACATCAGCTCAAATATCATTAACAGAAAACCAGGCACAGAGACAGAGCAACAGATGCACTATAAATTCTTGGAGAACCAATACAAAAGGAATTTACAATGCAAAGGAAAGGCAAAGAACAGGATTACCCAGAGGACAATAAGAATCTAATAAATGGGGGAATAAATAGAGTTTATTGCCAAAGGTGTAAGTCTGAAGAGCTTAAGCAAAAAGTGATGATTCAGAAACAACTGAGAAAATAGGAGATTGTGTAAATCTTTCACAAGTAGGGGAGTTTAATTTGTAGCAGGAGATAACATGTAAAAAACACAGTGAGATAAGAAGTGTTTGGTACAGCCAGAGGAGGTAACAAATGAACTGAAACGATATGATAAGGGAATGTGAGGGTCATAAATGGCACAGCTGGCATGACGAAAAATGAGAAAGGAATGAGTGGGAATAGAAGCAAGAGAAGCAAATTTATGTTTTAATAAAACTCAGAAAGTTTATTAGAATTTTTTTTTGCACAGCAGATCTTTTCCCAGAACACAAGGTTTCATTCTCTTTAGATTTTTCAGTGAAAAATATTGACTCTTTGTCACAGAAAACAGAGATTTCCCTTAGACAGCATTTCACCACCATTTTCTGATGATCCTTACAGAAAACTCTTGCCAGCCTCAGGATACATCTATTCTACTGCCTTGCCCACAAAGATATTCACATGAACTCTAAGTCAGCTTGGTACCAGTAACAGCTGTGTGCGATTCAGTGCAGACTATCAAAGCCAGGTGCAGCGCTCTGTGCCACGAGGGCTTCACGCATCAAGGTCTGCATTGCCAGAAATATCCATAATAACTAAGGGTTTACTGGTGCAGGTCAGGTCTGGCTCTACACTGCGACTAAAATTTGGGGTTGCAGTTTGCTTGGAGTGATTTACTTCAGTTTTTAACAGCCTGAAATGCTGCACTGTTTCTTTGCATCCTGCTGGCTGCCCTAAGCTTAACAGGCTTCATCAGGAGGACTCGTGAGAACCAGCAGGACAACAGGGTAAGAAGCACTAGTGAAGCAGGAAAAGTTTGAGCTATGAGATTTTGCAGGTATTAAGAAACCAAAAGGACAACACAGTGAATGAGAGTCCATCAAAGTGACATCGAGGACCTGGAGGATCCAAAGCAGGGACAGTGGCTTGAGGGAAACAAAACTGCAGAGCAGGGAGGAATGGAATGGAAGGCTCTTTCCAGATCTTGCAAATATTATCTTTAAGGAAGATGTTCCAAAGAAATTCTTTATAAAAGGATAAAAAAAATTCAGATCAACTAGGATTTTATGGAAAATGTTAAACTCATTTTACTCAAAACATATAATCAGTAGATTGTAATAGTTTTCCACCAAACTTATCTACTGGAACAGCTAATGAATAATGTACTGTGTTGCTATTCTCTCATTCTCCACAATGTTTTACATCAGGAATCACTGCTAATAAAGTCAGAAGAAATAACACCTATTTTCAGAGAAGTTATTATTAGAGTACAATTACTCAGTATAATTTAAATGTTAAAGGAGAAAAACCACCACAAAACAGAAAAGAACTTTAAAATAAAGGGATTTGAGCTAAATGTCTCAAACCTGAGAAACAATCACTCTCAACAGAATATATACTGTCAGCCTCCTGATTTCTTCCCCAGTCTGCTTTTACTCTTTACTGAGTAGCATAAAAGGAAGGAAATCGAAACCTCTGCCTTCTGGGATGAATAGATCTAGACAAAATACATTGCCTCTAAAGCATTAAGTAACTCCAATATTCTGTAAGCACACAAGCGAAATAATACAAATGAAAAAGCCCAACCAATTACTCAGTAGGACAAGGACTAAGTCTTCATGGTTGGCTCTGGCAGCTTACAGTCAACACAGTGATATAAAGTAAATACAAAACTCCCCTAATAATCCCATGATGATTCTCCAGGCCCCATAAATAATTAGCAATTACCATTGCTATTATTTGTTTGGTATTCTGGGATAGCAACAGACTTAAGGCCTCTGTGCTACACATAGAGTAAGAAACTAATAAAAAAGTCACCTGCTCCCTTGTTCTCTGGTAAGAAGGATTTTTCAACTCAGTATAACTCTAAGTAGGGTTTTAGAGGTTCCATGTGGGAAGGTGGAGTCCTCACCGTCACCATACGGAGACTGTGCAGAGATACTTCAACACCAAAGACACCTAGTGACTGCAGCTAATTTGGAACAGTCATTAATTTCAGTGTATTGCTAGTATTGGATCAAGAGCATGGAGAATGGAATAATAAGTCCAGAACTGTGGAACAAGCCCAGAACTTCAGTTCAAGCCCCAAAAAGTCAACTACTGCTATTGTGAGTTTTCTGCACCCAAAGAAATTCCCAAAATAAGCCTGTGTAATACTGACTACACTGATAGTAACTAAATCCAGAGAATTGTTTTCAGGTACTAGCAATATTGCCCGAGGTCGTTCATATGATCTAAAGAACTGCTTTGGAATTAGAAATCGAGCAGCCAGGCTTGTTTAGCAATTCAAACAGTGTGAAATAGCCAGAAGGTGTGATTTCTTTAGATTAATAAAGAATAACCCAAAGGACTCTGAAGTCAAAGCACAACTAAAGAACCAGTCAAAGCTGCAGCACTTCATTTCATCAGACTTTTGACAGCACGTCCTGAGAGAGATTATTTTATCTTCAAAGTGACACAGACTCTTAAGTTTTGTTCACTGAACCAGGAATCTGGTGCAGAACCAACTTCAGTCATATTACCAGCACTGAAATCCATTTTAAACACTGACAGGATTATACTGACCCTCAAAGGGCACAGTATCTTTCAAGTTGGTTTTTTTTTTTTGCTTTCCATCAGAGGAGATGTTTCTGACTAACTAAACCTCCATGCACCAAAGCTCTGTTGTAACTCCTCTGACTTAAATAAGCTCTGACTAGTTATAGGCTTGACCCTAGAGAGTTACTTCAGTCCTATACATGGCTTATTTACAATTACAGATAAAACTATATCAAGGGAGCTTTTTGCCTAAAAAAAAAAAAAAAAAGCCCAAAAAACCCCAACAAAAAACCAAACCAGGAAAATCATGTCACATTCCACTTCTACAACTGTCTTTTCTCCCCCTATCAGTCTGTGAGTGCTTTCTCCCTCTTTTTTAGCCTACATCTCCCTCTTTCAAGATTCTGGTTGTGGGACACGCCTCTGTCCTAGTGACAGAGGAAAATATCTCAAACCTTCATTTCCTCATTGGGTGGAACACAGTGGAATCATTGCAAAAAAAAAGGTACCTTCTGGTACAAAGACTTTTATCCTGTGCTTGTCCTAAATAAAGTACAAATAAATTGATAATGACTGATGCTACAGTAAGTGATTCACAAATTTTATTTGAATGCTATAGCATCCCAACGAACTTGATTCAAGACATTTTTAAAACAACTCTGGCCTTAATTCAGTAACACAATTAAACAAATTAAAACTTTAAAAGTTTACGCTAAAATCAATGAGTATCCACACATAAAACTATGCACACATATAGGTAACTGGTTGAACTACAGTTTTTGTGTGGGAGAAATTAAAGCATTTGTAAAATATCACTGATGCCCTAAACGTCAGAAAATGAGATCTGTATTATTAAAAATTTGACATTCAGTAGCACCATTCACTACTTACAGCATTAAATATTTATATTAAAATTACGCATTTGTCACTCTCAATTGAGGTATATGACTAATGAAAGATAAACTAAGTAGCTTGCATTCTTAAGTTCTGGACAGTGAATGAAATGCTGACTCACATCACTTATTACATTTGTTTGTCTGAGAGATGCTTAGTATGACAGCAGAAATGTCCTTTAGCTCTTTTCTAAAATGTCTGTTATAGGGATATTCAAATACAAAACAGAGATGTCAGAATAACTTAGTAATTGTAGAAAATATATCTTCATCTCTTTCACTTAATAATTTCATTTGCCTTTAATAATTTGTTTATTAGTAGTTTTTCCACTACTCATTCTTTTCACGTCACAATATTAATCATCATCACAAATAATCCAGTTTATCAGGAGATTTGTCCAACAGAATGCCCTTTGTCCTTGTCAGTCTAGAGTCACCTGGTTTGTTTCACCTGGGCAATCAAATATCACCTTCTGGGGCTCTGCCCTTCATCCAAGGGCAATGGGAAAAGCCATTCCAGAACCACCTCTGCCTTGGAGCAAGTACCAGCAAGTAAGAATCTGCATGCTGGGGACACGGCTCTTGGCTTGAGTTCTGTCACTTAAGCTCATTCTACACATCACTAACTTCTCCTTGCAAAACAAGGCTTTTCATTTTTTAAAGTCATATTCTTGCCTTTTGTTTTAATCAAGCTGTCCTTCTATCCCAGAAAACTCAGTCTTTGTTTCTAATCAGCAGAAAAGAGAACAAGGGATGAAGAAGAAAGCAGCACATCATACTACACTACCCTGAAAACCTTGTAGAGATTGTCTCCTTTAATGAATAATGAATCACAAGCACAAGCCTATTTGGAAATTCTCCAGCAGGTCATTCCCATACCCTCAATGACAATACTACTGGGATAAGAAGTTACAGCCAACAATGTCATGGAGATCAAAACAGTCTTAAATAATGTTGACTTCTGTATCTTCAGTTCAGACATCAGCTTCTGGATGCAGTGAATTGGCATTGAGCAAGAAATAGACCTGTTACAGGATACCACATTGTTTTACGGGCAAACAACTTTAATAAAAAACCTGAAATAACACCACAATAGCCAAATTCTGCATGAAATGCATCAGACCATAACAAAAATATTAACCCTTTAAATGAACAGTCCACATTCTTACCATGTGTGAAATAGCCATGAATGTAACACATAAAAGATGCTTCATACAGGACAACCAAACAAATCTGAGAATTCAGCAACAATTTTAGGTAAGCATGAAAATTTATGTAATCATGACAAGTGTTATTATAAGAAGTGGGTGACCTGACTATTTGCCTGCTTGTATAATTCTTCCAGAAGAATCTTTAAAAAAATTGCATCTCTGCTAGCCTTCAGTAAACAATATCCCTCTGCAACTCTGCTTTTCCCTACCTGGCATGCAAGGAGTTTCTTGCCCTGTGTTAACTGACTTGAACCATCAGTATTCATTTTTCTGAAACAACTGCAGCAGCTGAGTTCTACCTAATGTAGATAAGACTATCAGTGTTTCACTTTAGTAAGAGAAACTGTGAACACTTTGAGAAACAAGATGCCCGTCTGTCAAACACAAAGTGTTTTGTACGGTGTCCATCCAGACTCTCTCCACCCCAGCAGCCAGTATGTGCTGAGAGGTTTGAGCTCTCAAGGTCTGCAGGATGACTTCTGGTATTGCAGCCTAGGAATGGTGTTACTGGTGGTGACATCCATTGAACAGTTACTGGGACTGTTTTGGTTTTTTTAAGTGGTTTTGCTTAGGATATATAACATTACCTTTATCTAGATACCTATCTTTTACTTGCTGGTATTCCTGAAGCATAGGCTACTGTGAAGTAAGGAAGACAGGAATTTATACGAAGTAGGCTGAAAATGTTGCTGGCAAAATAATAACAGTGGGTAGGAATTTAAATTACAAAGCTCTTCCCTTTATATATTATCTCAACATCCCATGACCATTGGAAGATTTCTCAGCTTTAAATTAATGGGTTTAAATATCTTCCTTTAACATGAAAAATGTTCAAAGTCTGTGGACCTTTTCTCCCTTCACTTCCAGAGATCAGATAATAAGTAGAGCTCTAAATAAGGCCATCTCAGTCTTTTACCCAGATAATGCCTTTTAAAGCTTGTGTGGCACAAAGAATACTAGCAGTGGAGCTGCATTATATTAAATCATCCATTGACAACACACACAGAATGCATTTGAAGATAATGAATCCTATCTTATGATCCTACAGAGTAGCTGTGCTTTCACATCCTTTTCTACTTAGACAATATCATTCCATGCTATCAAAATAAATAAATTTACTCACATACATGAATTATGTATTAAACTTCTTAGACTGATTTGCACATAAAGAAAGAAAATTATGGTTGAAGCCCACAGTATAAATTGCCTTTTTTAAGGTTTCATGCTAAGCTTTAGAGATTTATCACTTGAAAACTGGCTCTTTTGGTTTTATTTATTGACCCTAATCTAGAAAATATAACTTTCTCTTAAAGACTTTTTGCCTCTTAGTAATCTGAGCAGCAACATAAAAAGGCAAAGTTCCTTCTCTTTGTCCTCATTTTGTGTAATGCTGGCTATCTTTGACCTGTGCTGCAGTGAGGTAAGGAAGTATTTATCTATTCTGATTATCTACTGTTGAATAGAAGTCCAAATCTGGCGCTGGAAATTTTCTGGAGTGCTCATGAATGATCTGCGTGTTTTAAAATCTATACAGCTGATGCAAACATGCTTATCAGGGAGAAGGAACAATTTCCATCTGTATTTGAAGGATTCTCCATGTACAGTGCCACTGCACAGAGAAAAGGCATTTGTCTCTGTGGTTCTGTGCTCCTTCCCACAACACCTAGAGAGACCACACCAAGTTCACAGAAAAGGGAAAGAGGACGGAAACACAGACTTGAAGGTAATTTTTTTCTTGTCTAAGACTTCCCATAACCCCCACTAAATTTTTTGCAGTTATATGTACAAACCTTTTTGACACTGGAGTCACAGCTCCTGTATTTTAAATGGCATAAGTACGGAAATAAACTGAAGCCCCATGTTGACCAGTGGCATAAGCAGCTGTGGTGCATATGTGATGAAACACCTCTGGATCTTGAATAATTTTCCAATCTGCAGGGCCAAGAGCAATCCAGCCTCTTAGGAACAACTGGAAGGAAACCTACTGACAAGAACCTCTCCTTTCTTTGTTCCATCACCATTTCCATTCCTCTCCATCTTTCTTGTCTCTCCACTACTATTTAATCACACAACTATGGCCACATTGTACTAAGATTTTATGATTTTATTTAAATTCTCAGCAGCATGCATTCTGGTGCTTTGTCACAACTAACTACTCATCTTTTATACATCATTATTTTTTGTCAGTTTATTGCCTGTACATTATGTTCCTCACTCACACAAGGTGATAATCTCTTTGGGAGGATCAAACCAAAGCTGAGGTCTGTATTCTGCTTTCAGAATCCAGTAAATCTTAACAGGTCTTGGACTGGATTTCTGTAAAATGTAGCATTCCACGATTTCTCCCAGTCATTGGGTAAACTCTTGGGTTAGAGATTCTTGAGTTTCAATAAAAAAAGGACAACGTCTTCTTCACAATGTGCTCATAAAACAGAAAGTTCTACTTTCTATCAAGTTATCCTTACTAAGATGCAGTTCTTGGGAAAAATTTATTGACTTATTTTTGGATACTGACCTACATCTCTGGCAGTTTCTGCATCCCTTTATGCAGACCCTGTTGCAAAGATGTAACTGAGTCATCTGAGTATTTAATTCTTTCCATCTATGTGGTATATTACTTTTAAAAACACTTGACAGTTGCAATTTGTGAACTCTGGAGGTTTTCTAGAATCCTCATGGATTACAAAAAGATAATTAGGAGAAACTGTAAGGTGCTAGATATTGAAATCCAATGTAAAGAATTGACAAGCTTATTCCATAAATCTTCTGTCCTTCAAGGCTGAATATTATGCATTAGCTTTTCAAAACACAGACACACTAATAATTTACACAGGTTTATAGTTGTTAATATTTCTTACTTTTTTGTTCTTCCTTTAATACTAAATGAAGAAGAATATGAAAATTCTTTACTTTGAGCAGAGGTCACCAAGCTGAAAAGGCTGAGACATACAGTACAAGATGAGACAGACAGAATCTGGTTGGCCACATTCCATTGCATCATTCCAATGATGCTGTATTTCTTCACATAGATTTAAATGATGCATACAATTTCTAATGGCAACAATTTCATAAGGTATTCAATCAAAATTCTTTCAAGTCAATGAAGGTCTTTTAGATTACAAGTCAAGGTATCTATTACCAAATTGGAAAAGAATGTACTTATTGAGGTAGCCTTTAAAAGTAATTTTTAGTGCTGCAGATTGTTTTAATTCTTGAGTTTCATAAAATAAACGATGAGAGCACACATAATTTAAAGTTTTTTAGTGATAAATAATTTCTATCTTTCACAAACAAGCCATGTTCCTTTTATCAGTGTTCCAAGATGCACAATGGAACTGGTTTTTATTGTTTATGTCATATCATATATGTAACAAGATACTACATCAGGTCAAGTTAAATCCAATAATGTAAAGTAAGCATCAAAAGTAAAAAATAATTATGTCACCTACGGCTGTTTGCAATTATATTCAGCATGAGGTGCTCTCATTTCCAAGTGTTCCAAATAGTCTTTCCCAGCAAAATTTAAGAGTAAAGTTATATTTCTCTGTAGAAATCCCTAAAAATCAATACATGAGTTTACCACTTCATTTCTTAAGTACATCGAGCATGACTAGCAAAGTATAAACAGTGAAAACTCAAGTTCAGAACACTCTTGTGGTTTTTTGCTGTTACAGTAGGAAAGTGTCAAAACTGCAATTGGACATTTCATGGGCCTTTGAGTCTGAGAGATCAAAGTGTCAAAAATAACTATGACAAGGATTTTATATACCTTAAGTACACATGACTAGATCTCCCTTAGTTCAGCAACTGAGAATCTCATATAAGTTGAAAACAAGAACAGTTAATTCTAGATTTCTGAAGAAAACAACTGTTAAAGCTAAATTAAACAAGCAGTTAATGAGGTGATAAATTTTCCCAAAAATGAAGGCAAATCTGGAAAACGCACTCTTGGAATTTGATTTTTTTTAATTTACATGGTAGCAAATTGAATGCAGGGTATTTTAAATAGCATGAAGACTATAATGCACACCATCTATCTATGTGGATTTTTGGATTGGTGCATTGTGTCTTCCTCCCACTGCTGTGTGTTGTGCTTTAATATGACCATTATTTTTTCTTTATCCTGCAGAGCCTTCCATATCTATGCTTGTAAAGCTCTGTGGTTTGTGAAGTGCTTTAAGCTGAAATATACTATAGTAATGCAATCATCATTCTTACAATGATGGATATTCGCAGAGCATTCCTTTTTATCTAGATGAAAATAGTATGACAGCCAAATTGAGTTCAGTAATGACAGAAATATAACTATTTTTCTGCATTTGTTAGGCATCAGCTGATGCCAGTGTGCAACACCGAACTGAAGTGGGCATGGAAAAACTTTTACTCTTCCTCTTTCTTTAGAGTCTGCATGCACCTTGGAGGACTTCTTCAACACCTCCTTAGGGAAGGCTGTGCAACTCTCTGGATTTGGGAGATGCAGAGCATAGAAGGTTGCAGGCTTCCAGCATACTGACAGTGCTGGTAAGAAAACTTCATTCTGTTCGTTCCTGTTTTGGTGTTCTTGACAAAAGAGTAAAGGTAAATGAAAGTTCCCTTTTCTTTCCACAAAGTCTCAAAACTAGGAGAGCCACAAGTCCATGGACCTGAGTCTTTCACTGTTATCACATTCCATGGTGTGGTGGGGTAATGTACTGGAACTGGTTTGTCCCCCAGCCACTGTTAAACCAGCTCCATCAGCTTCCATTTCTTGCCATGCTTCCATTCAAGGAAAAAGGATGACCAGGAAACTTCATAATACTCAAAATTTCCATTAAAGTTTGAAAATACATGCTTTCCAAATTTAGAGTAGATTCTACTGAGCACTGCAGGAATGAACACTTTACTCCCACATAACTGACTGAGAGAAATGAAGCCTAAGCAACCATGTTCCTTGTCCAACAAGCCTTTTTAAATACCTGTAAGCCTATCAGTTAATTTTAATCAAATTCAAAGAAGGGGATAGTCTTTAAGATCTATTTCTGAAAGGCTTGGCCATAAGGGATAGAAAACATAATTGGAATAGGAAACATGAGTTTGAGTTTGAAAGGCTGCTCAGTTACTTTTTCTGACAACAACAAAAATACTTGGAGAAAGTCACTATGAACATGTGAACTAGTAAAAAAAAGGTTTTAATTAAAACTGCCACTTTATCAAAGATGCAATAATGGAAATACAAGAGAAAAAATGCAGTGCATACCAGGCAGAGGCCTCCCACTCTTTTAAAGACTGTTGCATTGTTTCCGTTCAGATAAATCTGAACTGTTATATCAAATGAGTATTTAGAAGAACAAGGATGATAATAAAGAGAGAAGAAAAGTTTCCACATATTGAGTGGGTTCAACCTCCAAAGGTTGACCTGTGGCCACTGACTGAGGGATGGAGAAATTGGTCACCAGCCTCCCTCAATCAGTAACTGCTAGGTGAAGATAGGCAAGAAGGACAAAGATCTTAGGATCTGTGAGTGTACTGAAACTAGAAAAGATGATGATATTTATGATACCAACTGGACACCAGATCTGGCTTACAAACCACTTGCTGAATGGTTCTGTTCTTGTGTGAATGAGATCCAATCAATAATTAATAGGAAAATTAAGGTAGGAGAGAAACTATGCTACAACTGGGGAAGTGTGCTGGTTTGAGCTGGGGCAGAGTTAATTTTCTTTGCAGTGGCTGGTATGGGGCTGTGCTGAATGATTTGTGCTGAACATAGAGCTGAGAATGATGTTTTTANGTTTTTATTATTGCTGAGAGGGCTTACACAGAGCCAAGACCTTTTCTGCTTTTCATATGGCCATGCTGGTGAAGAGGCTGGGGGTGCTCGGGAGGTTGGGAGGAGACACAGCTGGGTCAGATGACCCAAAATGACCACAGGGATATTCCAGACCATATGGTATCACGCTCAGCATATAAAGTAGGGGGAAGAAGGAGGAAGGGGGGACATTTGGAGTGATGGTGTTTGTCTTCTCAAGTCACCGTTACACCTGATGGGGCCCCGCTCTCCTGGAGATGGCTGAACTCCTGCCTGCCATGGGAAGCACTGAATTAATTCCTTGTTTTACTTTGCTTGTGTGCATGGCTTTTGCTTTTCCTATTAAACTGTCTTTATCTTAACCCACAAGTTTTCCAGCTTTCACCTTTCGATTCTCTCCCCGATCTCTCTGGTGGGGGAGTGAGTGAGCGACTGAGTGGGGCTTTGCTGCTGGCCGGGGTTAAACCATGAAAAGAAGACAGAAACATATTTTAAAGCTTATATGAAAATAATGTTTTAAACTTAAAATTAGTAGGTTTTAGACTAATTGTATAAAATTGACATGCTTTAATTACAGAGAAGCAGAAAATTTCTGTAAGGATGTGCGAGGTGATTAATACTTGCCTATGTATCCTTCATACCCTGAAAACTCAAGGCTGAAACAAGATTAGATATTGCTAGCAGCAATTTTGAAAATTTTGGGAAAAAGCTAAACACCCAAAGAGCCTCTTGGCCTTAAAAAATAAAATTAAAAAGACAAGCCAAGACTTGAAACAGAACCTGATGTGTGAAGGATGTAAAGCCAGTTCTAGACCATCAGCTCCTAATCCCAAAACAGGAGGAACTTTGTATACACTGGCAAACTAACTCAAGTGCCCTTAGTGTTGAACTGTTCAATGGTGCAATACAGGGAACAATTCCTGCAGGCTATGTGTGAAGAAGTGAGTGCCCTGATACCTGGAAGGCTTTTGTCAGAGCTTAATGAATTGTAAATGTAGGAAAAAAAGAAAAAGTTAACTCCTTTCTTTTCATTCCAATTCCTGTAATTTTCACTGTTAAACTCTTCTAATCTTATTTTCTTAAGGAATTTGACCATGTTTTCTATCTTAACTATTTTCTTTATGTCTTCAATTTCTTCCTGCATTTACAGAAAGTCTCTAGTGAGGTAGAGGTTCAAAGGAGAATGTGCCTTTTTGTCCTGATTCAGGCTGGTTATCTTAACCCATTATTCCCTTGGGAATGTACTATGCCATAAAGAAAAATAAAAAAAAAAAAGGTGAAAATGGGGAAAAGAGCAGAGTTCTGAGAAAGATTCCTTTATTTGTATCCAATAACTTAATGAGTTTTAGCTCATCTATCTTCGCACCTCTCAGATCTGTGATTTGTTTTCAGATCTCACAAGTGGGGTAGATGTTTACTGGCAACAGCTGAACTTCATAAGGATAGTGAGGATGTGGAGTGTACTTTGTGGACAGGTGTTCACTGTGGGTTCTGCTGTCTCCTTTTGAATCTTCCAGACGAATTTACCAAGAGGAAAGAAAAATGCAACTGCACTCTGACTTTTCTTGTACTATTTTCTGCTATCTCTGTGTCTCTCTGTTGAGCCTAGGAAGAAGGGATGATGAATGAAGAATCAGAGCTGAGGCAGGACACGTAACACCACAGCTGAGTTCTGCAAATGATGGTGGGAATGGGATAAGACACT
This sequence comes from Atrichornis clamosus, assembly GCA_013400975.1. Classification (NCBI taxonomy): domain Eukaryota; kingdom Metazoa; phylum Chordata; class Aves; order Passeriformes; family Menuridae; genus Atrichornis; species Atrichornis clamosus. The sequence continues at coordinate 44,838 of WBMZ01012866.1, read as the reverse complement.
GTTCAGGCACCACACGTGCTGCTTTGGAGATAAGCCATCAATGACAGATGACTGCCCTGGGAAGATCCACAGCATCTTTGTGTCTGTGTGGCACCTTTGTTCAGCACTGCTGCTGCAGTGACACCGTAACTACTGCAGACACTACTGTGGAAACCGTGGGGGACAGCATCCCAGGTCAGAAAAAAAGTCATCAAACTACTTCTGGAATTTTTGTACCTAGTGGGCTTGTAATAACAGGTTTGTATAATAAAGTACATTGTGAACTGGCAATTGCATAATGCTTTCAGCAGAATGATGTCTTGCAGACAAAGCTCCAGAAGCCAGAGCCATGACCATCATACAGACCAGACACTAGAAGAGCAGAAGAGAGTCCCTGCCCGTCTGGAGAGTTCTGGGGAAGGGTAGAAAGGGTAAGGGGCCACAACCCACCGAGTCTTGAGGGTGCAACAGAATTCTGAAGTTTCATGTTCCCTGAGAAAATTTTGATGATGGTAAAGCACAGTATTCAGAGCAATAGGCAGAACTGTGAGCTGCTATTGCAAAGACTTTGATTCCAATCCTGGTAGTTAAAAGACATGTAGATTGGCACTAAGGGACATGTTTTAGCAGTGGATTTGGCAGTGCTGAATTAATGGTTGGACTCAAAAGTCTTTTCCAACCTAAATTGTTATACGACTCTATAAAGCAAAATGAGAAGTTTCCAACAGTCTTAGAGAAAGAGAAACTTATTTCTGAGTCAAGGCTGTTTGCCTTTTTATTCTTGCTGTTTTTTCCTGATTTTTTTTCTTTTTCCTCTGCCACTGCAGAACTCCCAAAGGCATACAAACTCCCACAAGTCTCAGCTGCAGGATTAGGTTAATTTTTAATACCTGGTGAAGGCATGTCTGGTGCAGATGGCAAGAAATGTCAAGAACTTCTGCTGGTTCTGATGCAAAGAGGTAAGTCCCTGTCACCAATTTTGTATAGCTAGCATGACTTCTGCCAGAGGCTCTCTAACAACAAAACCAGAAAGCATGTGAGGAAACACTACCAGTAGTTTCTGCTCTCTTTTCTAGTGTGTGACAAGGCATTAGATTCAATATTAGTCTCAGAAGTAGCATTCCTCAGCATGTAAAATGCAGCATGTAAAATTCCTTTCTAGTCTTGCCAACAGTAGAAGCAATGGGTGCCATGCATCTCCTCTTGACTTATTTTATGATTAATACATTCAAGCAGATTATGGAAGTGACCATAACCTGAAAATTTTCCTGCTCTCTCAGTAACATGCTTTTCTCATAGGAGAATAATGCATAAACCACTCTATATCCACTTGTTTTTCTTTAAAAATACATTCTTTTTTTAATTGAGTTTTGCACTCCAGTTTCTATGTGCTTTCATTAATTTATAAAACTTACTAATTGTAGGCACCCTCTTGAAATATTGCTTCACTGAACTTATGATATGTTAAATGGTCTAATTTATCACTGTCAAGCATGCAGAATTTTGGACACACTATCTCCAATGTCATCTCCATTATTACATGATTCTTCTTTGAATAAGAATTTATAATGTTTGCCCATGAAAAACCCAGTTCAACAAAAATCTGTCAAAGATTATTCTGTCATGTGGCTCGGCAAAGATTCTGAAGGGAAAAATCGCTTTACCTTTTGTACGTACAGTTCTAACTCCTGAAGAACTGATGGAAAATTCAGGGAACCAATCCAAACCCCAAGCATTTCCTCTCAAAGTCCCTGACTATGCCTGTGCAGCTGCAAAGAAGCAGTCACACAGAGCAGCTCCTCCCTGTTAACTCATGGATGTCTTGGGACCGGTTGCAAGTTTCGTGCTCCAAGCACACCTGGGCACGTGCTCTGTATGTACCTGGCGGGTTGGTCACCTGGAAGGAGCTCCTGGCTATACCCAGAGCCACAAACAATGCTGCAAGATCTGCTGCCTAAACCCCAAAACACAAGAGCTGCAGGAATATGGGGGAAGCTGGTGTGAATCTAAACACTCTGACACAGAGTCTGCACAGGCTTTTGCATATGCCTGTGTTTACACCCAAATGAAAAGCTTGTACCATCCAAATGCTAATTATACAGCAATATGACTTCCACAAGAGAACAAAAAAATCATTTTCCTTTTCCTCTGGGCTGTACATTAGGATGCATATGGACTGTCAAACACATACAGTAGTATAATTCTGTTAAAAACATGTAACCTGTTCCTAAATTCAGACAGGCTTTGGGACCTCTTCTGAGATGGAGTTCCAAAGCCCAAGATCTATTGCAGATGTCCTAGCCCTCCTTCTACCCCATCTGGACCAATTCAACTCCACTGTAACACACTTTCCTTCCAAGTACCTGCAGAATGTTGGTAAAAGTGGATTTGAGATAAAATGGGAGTTTTTAACTGATGTGACTGAAGGTGTGTGCATATGTAATTCATCTGACTTTTCTATTATGGGGCTGATTGTACCTTTAAGTGCAGCAGTTATTTGCTACATAAGCATGAGTCAGCTCTCATTGACTCTGTGAGTAGAGATCATCATTTTCTCAGAACTTCAGCAGCTGCAGGATTCTCAGAGTAGCTTCTGACCTAAAATGGTGTATTTGTCTCCATCTTCCTATGCTAGAACGCACATGGCAATGATCAACAGGATATATATTTCTTTTCAATGCACTTTTCAAACTACCATAATTAGAATCCATAAAAAGGACTAAAGCAGCGATTACCTAAATAATGCATGTTGCTCATAAGAAAAAAAAAGTGTTCTAAAAGCAAGTTGAATTAAAGCCTTTCTCACCCATTATTTCATCATCCTACAGGTTACTCATCCATCAAGCAAGAAATCATCATGTACTACCCCAGATACATAACCTTCCTGCTGAGAATTGGAGCACTATCTTATACAGTGATATCTGACCACTCAAATATTGCTCAGCTTTACTCTGCTAAATGGCTGATGGGCTGTCTTGATTAATTCATGCCAGGTCAATCTAGTTAATTCAGTGCTTTCAACTTCATTAAAGTTCCTGGAAGATAAGGGTACTCAGCACTTTGAGAACATTGCTCAGCTGGATCAAACCTTTCTAATTTTCTACTAAAGTAATAATAAGGGTCTGATTCCCAGCTGGTTTTGTTAACATTACATGCGTGTGCCACCACACTTAAAGCTGAAGTCACTAAGTTTTATTAAGAGCATTTGGAAGCAGACTGATGAAAATAAGCTCTTCTTCTCCATCTTTTGTAGGAGAGATGTATCTGACAACACTTCTTATATGAAATACAAATTAAAAGGCTTTATGTTGCTAATTTATAGATGGGATATTTCAAAGTCATATGGGCACTACAGATGAAGCACAACTCCTGGCATCAAATTGCTGAGGCACCGTAGGCTATTTCCATCACTTCAGGAACTCGTTTGATGCTCGCAGTCAGGCCAGCAATTAAACACTCACAGCAGAGGAGATGAAATACCAGGAAAATACAAAATTCAGATGAATTATGAGGTGATTGTGGTATGTTGTACACAGGGATTAATCAATGACAATACTAGCAACAAGAAAAAGGATAAGAAGGTTGGCATAGAGCTCTTCCTAATCACGTGATAACTCCTATGGGCAGAGGTGTGGTACATTGGTTGGGAGCTACAGTGTTTGAGTCCATTAACTGTTCACACTCGGATTTTGCACAGGTTCTAAGGGGTACTGCTGAATAACAGGAGAAAGGCAAAAATGTCCCTGTTCCACACTGGCCCCTCTCGCAGCAGGACAATTCAAACCCGAAGGATCAGCACCCACATCTGAAACGTTCATCCAGACTCTGGAGACACTGTCTCTCCTCATTTCACATCTGGTGAAAGCTCCTCCATGAACAGCAGCACGGAGAGTGAGGGGTTCCCTTCATGGCTAATATCATTCCATCAAGAGCTATATTTAGGCATGTACTAAAAGAAATGCTAATCCATCGTGGCATCAACCTTCATTTAGCCCCCACCCTTACATGTCACGGGAGCTGAGCATTTTGGGGGCTGTTTAGAGAGCATGGAAAGATGGACAGGAACTCAGCCTGAAACAGTAATTTAAATTCTGGACTCTCTGGGGTTTCTCAAGGGACCCAGCTGAGGTATAAATTATTCCCTCCTTAAATCCAATTGCAAATACAGTCTAGGCAGGAGGTAAGTGCTTATCTCCTCATAACAGGAATCCTGGAAGCTTTCAGGCTAGGGAAGGAGATGTTTACTAGGTTATGCAGTCCTGGAAAGTAAATTTGCTGGACTGCTGTCTGGGTTGGTAGGTTTTTAGCCTCCAAGGATTTTAGTGCACTGGATTTTACTTTGGGTCCTAGCATCTGAATACAATCAGATAGTTCTTTAAGGTTGAAGAAATCAAATCCCCCAACAGAGAGAAGGGGTGACCTCAGTCAAATTAAGATTCAGTAAACCTGAGATGAGCTTTTCAATTTAACCTTACAGTTCAGACAACTCCATTTAAGTTTATTAATTCTAATGTAATTTCTAGACCAGAAAAGCTAATCACACCCAGCACAGAAAATAATTATTTCTGAAAGTGTTAGTGTGTTTCATATTCTGTAGCTCTTATACTATACAACTCTATAATTCTTATTCTATAATTCTTATTCTATAATTATTATTCTAAGGACAGAACCAGGCCTTAGAGCAAATCTTTCCAATTTCATATAACAACCTGTTCTCCTGTTATCAAATCATTATATTTGCACCTTCTCCCACTAAACAAGAAAAGTTCCAGCATTATAAATACATCAAGTTCTATAAAGCCCAATTTTGCCTTTATAAAAAAACCAAAAAGAATAAAGGAACATAGACCGTAAGATAAGAAAAGAAATCAAACACCATGTGCACAACAAGGCACTGCCTCCATATGGAAAGGCTTTAAGGCTTCCTGAAAGGCTGTCTTTTCCATTTAATTCTGAAAGACCATGAAATGCACACACCAATGCAACATTTTTGTTTGAGTTCAAGACACATGAACATGCATATAAGATGTCCACACTTAGCCAATAAAACTACAGTCAAGCTAGTTACAGTCCAGATGTACATCTTGTTTCCAGTAACACAATTTGTGATGGGCTATTAAAAAAAAAACAACAAACAAACCTCAAAATTTAACAAAAATACATTTAGTGTTGGCTCTATGATTATATAAATGCACAGGTATACTCAGCAAAGAAAATACCAAAGGGGAAAATAACTATGCCATTTATCCTTTTCAGTACACTCTCCCTTGAGAAAAGGCTCAGTAGTTGCCTAGGATTTGTTTAAAGTCACTGAATTAGTAATAGGAATTGCCACACTTACTGATCATCCAGAAGAGGAAAATACATTAGATGAGAAAACTCCAGCAGATCAGTGCAGAGAACATTGAGTACATGCAGAGGTCACCCCTCTGCTCCTGTTTTTGGGCGCTCTGCCCTGGGCAAGCTGTGGAGGCTGTGCCCACCGAGGGAGCGGCCGGCGGCGTCTGATGACCGGGGCAGCCAACCTGAGACCCGTGGGTCTGGGGGAGTGGGGCATTGAAGGGAGCCTGGGGGTCGCAACACTGGGGGTGACCCGAGGCTGTGAAGTCTCTTTGAGAGAAGAAGAAATGGGGGGAGGTGTCTCCAGTCTCCAAGGGGTAACCAGCACCAGTAACTCGGCTGCAAGCGAGAAAATGGTAAGCACAGAAAGAAACAGAAATTAATAAATATTAGCATGAAATCAAATCTCAAAAGGAAATACCAGAGAAGCTTTAAAGCTTTTCTTACCCTGCAAGCAAAGCAAATGCTCCTTCAGCTTGTATCACGAGTATTTCCAGAACACCTGCAGTGTCAGCCTTTTGGCGCCAGCATAAGCATCCATCCCACTGCACGCAGTGCCAGCATGAGTGTGCAAGTACTGAAGGCCAAAGGCCTGAACTTGAGGTGTGTAGGTCTTTTCCTACTGACAGCAAAGGAACCTGAAGGCACTCAGCACCTGATAGCATCAGGGTCACTGAGCAGAGATGGAAGTTTTGTGTCTGAGTGCACCCTAGGAAAGATCTCCCACAGAGCCTTAACTTTGGACAGCTTTTCCTTTTTAGCACAAACGATCTTCTATAGTGCTCTTTATGGATGTGTTTTAAAAGTAAATATAACTCAGTACCTGAGGCAGATCCCATTTCACGCTGTGCCGTGAGGCTGCCTAAGGTGGGTTTAGTTAGGGCATTCGAAGGGAAAATATTTCTCACTTTGAAGCATTCTTATTTACAGATTCTGATTAAGATTGTATTATAGTTCATAAACTTCTAGAATCTATACATATTAACTTCTTTCTACCTAATTCCACATGGTTGCAGCTAAACTACCTTGTATGGAAATTTCCAGACACAGAATATTTACCCAGAAAATTATCAGAACTGTTGCAGGAAATTATCTGAACTGTATTTAGGTACTTTCCAATCGGAAACACGGTGAATCCACATTATTGTATTAGTGAGCATAATGGGATTCTAGAAATTTTAACCCACAAGTCAGATTTTGGCTTGCATGTCCCAGTGTCCAGGACTGGTTTTTGTCCCTTTTTTCCTCTTCTGAGTCTAGATTTTAATTAGAAAAATTAGCCATAAAGAACAGTCATTAGCTTTGTAAAATACAACTATCCCTGTATTTAGGCCCAAAATTTTTTATTCTGTTCTCAAGGTAATTATCATGTACAGATTTGACCAGATTTTTTTTTCCTTCTCTTCTGAAAAAAACCCTATTGATCTAATACTACAACCACACTAAATGAAGATGTCAGAGTTGCCTCACTACCAATGTTTTCTCTAAGTACATTTTAATAATAATTGATAAATCCCAAGTATTTGGGATTACATTTAAGAAGACATTTGTAAGGAAGGCTCTATATAAACACTCAACAGTTATTAACAATCTGTCCTCAAACTCCCTTTGTCAAGTACAGAAGCCCTACTACGCACTCGCTACGAAGGGGCAATTTAATAAATCCACGTGAATTTGACTGCACAGCTTCCTGACATCTCACAGGCATCCTACTTTACACCAGGAAACCAAAACAGCATCTACAGGTCTCTGCACACACCCAAAGGTGCCTCCGTGCTGCCCCAGCAGAATTAGCTAGTACATCTTCTGGGAATAACTGCTTACATCCCCATGGCGGTCTGATTTCTTAGCTTGCTCTAATGTCACCTACTATGCCTCAAAAGTACCCTCTTCAGTCCTGGTGAAAAGAGAGAGCCACATTCCTTCAAAGGAAGAAAAGACTTGGCCATTACTCATCTTTAACATACAGGCAAGTATTAAATATTTTACATAAAGTACTGTTTAAGTCGTTCAACCAGAAACTGGAAGAGTTGGGTCTAAGTGAACACCTTGAGAACACTGACACCTCTTCCTGTCTCAGCTGAAGCTCTTAGGCTCTCTTTTGGCCCTGTGCACCTCATTATTCTCAAAACTTGAATACTCATGACTGTAAACTCTCACTTTGCCTTAAGAAATCTGACACAGAAAAGATAATGAAACCTACTATCTACCTAATTCTCTAAAATTTCTACCACCCTTACTAAACCTCAAATACTAAAGAATCCATTAAAACACCAGGGGTGAACTACCCGGCCCTGGACTGCACTGGTAGGTGCAACCTCCCACGGACTGCAGGGGAGAGCTCTGGGTAACCACTGCCCCCCGTGTCTACATCACTGACCTCGTGTTCAGTGCCTCCGCACTCCATCAAAGATGGGAGACTTTCCAGACCTCCAGATACTCCAGTGTGCTCCTCCCAGCTCTCTTAGCTTCTTCCCGTTTCACAGGTAAGCACATTACCCACTTAGGAGGGCTCAGTTTGTCAGTGGCCTCCTGCCTTCGCACTGCTCTTGCTGCACCACCCTGCTATGACAGGTGAACACTTGCAAGGTTCCGTGAAAGCAGGAGGGAGCTAAAGGCTCCAAGGAGGACCAGGCAAATTTAAAAGTGCAATCATCAGCACTGCAGTAGCAGGCATTGGGTTTATTTTAAGGACTTAACTCTTACACTGTCAGCAGATCTGTCAGTGTTGCAAGGCCATTGCTGTACTGACAGTGGGGAATACTGTACAATTCCCCACTGACGATGTGCAAAGCCAAGAGAGGTAAGGTTCAAATGTGATAGATTTTCCCCTTTGCTACAGGAGGAAATACGTGATCACTATGATGACAAGGAATATAAACCCACCACATGCTCAGGCTTCAGAAATCTCTGTGGTAATATACAAATTCCACAGGTAAAACCAGGTCCTTCTCACACACAATCAGAGCTCCAGCATGTACTTCCTGGGACATGCTGGTACCTTGTTCCTGCCAAAAAACAGAATGTCCCACTGGCAAAGCTATCCATTCTCTAGTGCCATATGCAGCATTTATGATCCCCTCCAATGACCACAGTGCCCAGAAGTTTCAAAGAATCATCAGCTTCTGCTGAATGGCGTTGCCAGTGACACGGTATTGGTGCAAACCTGCAAACACAACAGGGAGCCCTTCAAAATCCTGCTGGGTCTGTCTGAGAATGAGGTACTCCAGTCCTTGCCCAGCAGCAACCCTGGACACAGCCCTGGTCACACAGCATCTGCAAACAAAGGTGATCTGCAAAGATTCCTGTGCACCACCAAGATCCTCCAATGCTAGCATGTTGCATCAGCTTGATTTTGCAATTTTGGGCTCACCTGTTTTTCCAATCCTTTCAAACTCCTGTTTTGGTCTTTTTAAAAGTTCTTCCCCTGTTTGTTTTTTTCACATTTGTGTTTCTGATACAATCAGACACAAACTGTCACTGACTGGAGAAGGCTTGGAAAAAACAGATTGTTCTTTTTCTGCCATGAAAATGGACAGTGGCCTTAAGAGTTAGACAATGTCAAAGTTCCCTAAGCTTATCCAAAAAAACACTTTTAATGTAGGAAAATTCTTTTTTGAACTCTGTCACCACAACTTAGGGAAGCTTGATCCATCACAGGAGTTGTGGGGAACTACAGGGTTACTAAGCATTCAACATTAGGAGCAGCAGCAGCAAATGTCCCAGTTGCTTGCCAAGTCCACAGGTTTGCCCAGAAAATACCAGTCATGCATTTGTCAACATTAGTTCTTTCCTCAGTCCAGCAGCTTTGCTGCAGAGCCAGGTCCCCTCGGATCATGCCAAATTCCCCATTTCCTTTCGCAAAAAACTAGCAGTTCATCCCAAAGTTGTCCCCCAGCCCTGGGATAAGTGGCAATTAAACTCCATAGGATGGCCGGGACAGTCATACAGCTCAGGACCTTCCCAAAGGACACTGAGGACAGAGAACAGTCACATACTGTACAGTGTAAAATAAGCTTTAATTGTTAACACATTTGTTTTCCAGTTTGACAAGTGCAAGGTAACTGTATTAACCTTATATAGAAGAGTTCCTGGCAAGGACCAGACCTGAAAACCAACCAATATTTAACTCTGTGGATTACCTACCACAATGGGACACTAATAAGCAAAAACAGAAGACACTTCAAAATGGGACAGCTGTTCTTGCTGCAGCCAGCACACTCAGAGCCCACCAGCTGAATTGCCCCATACATACGTTCATACAGGCCACCCTTGTTTGCTACGACCAGATGAGATCAGGCACAGTCTTGGCACACAAGACTGAAAAACTGGACACCCTCAATGAGTGAGGCCTGAAGTTCAGAAAAATTACATGCACCAAGGGGCACTCTTTGGGATTTATCCCTCTGGCTGATGACAGAGAGAAAGAGAACTAAAATAGTATATGATTTTAAGGGAACCCTGATAAAAAAATATCTCTACTACCAGCATATGTCCATTGAAAAGTACTAAAAATATGAAATTTTCTAGTATTTTCTGCCCTATTATAATGATTGATCAGTCTGTCCACTTCCTCATTAGAACAGAATTTATCCCACTTTAATTAGAATTACCAGTCTATAACAGGGCATCTCCAAATGCCAACACCAAAGCCAACAAAAGCATTTTAAAAAACAAAGAACACTGTGACCATCAGTCCCATTAAAAGCTATTGACACTACACTACTGGCATTGATGAGTTTGCAGGTGCCCCCTCCAAAGCTGCATCACTCATTGACCCAGCTATGCAAGTGGACTTCCTAGGCTTGAGAATACAGGGGCTCACAAGTGGGCCAGCAGACCAGTCACTGCAAACACTTGCTCTGCTTGGAAGTGGTGTGGGATGCCTGGCTGTCTCCACAAGACAGATGATTATGGAGTTTTCCAGGAAATTGGCAGTCAAATTCTTATGGTTAGAGTGAGAAGTGCCAGGAATTCCTCATGCCCCACAAGGTTCTTCACCTTAGGGGCTCACAGCTGCACCAGACCTCCACCCTACACAGTCCTGCTGCAGCTGTGCTTCCTGTTCATCTACCCTCTTGGTAAGCTTTGTTATGGCCTGGTGGCATCGTACAGGTCTATGGAGCCAGAAGATCTGGGATGTTACACGGTTGGTGTGCCCTCTGCAGCCTGGACTTCTGCTGGAGAGGTAGTGGGACACAGGAAAACCCATCGCACCGAGCCACTCTGCCTGATGACTCTGTGAAAAAAGCAAGGACAAGGCTGTCACTCCTAACTGACTGTCCTGATCACACAGGCAGTAGCTGACTAGGTACACTTCTTTCTGGACAGGCTGATGAACCCACTCTTCCTCTGAACAAAAAAACTTGTGAAGGTCTAAGTCCAGTTCATACAAAAGACCCAGTTCTCTGAGCCCAGCTTGGCCTCATGCCTGCCTTCACATGACTACAGCCTCAGAGCTGCCCTCTTTAAAATTACCTAAAGGGAGTTCAACTGATCCTCCCTCTGCCAAACATGAGACCCAAAACCAGACCCACCAAAGTTCTAATCCTGCATGCTGTCCAGCAGGAGTGAGGAAGAACTTTCTCCTGCATGATCTGGGCTGGGTGCCTGGAACAAACCCTGCTCCATGTTAGCTGTCAAATGTGTATGGCCCAGCCAGAGGGCTCTCAAAAAGCTATCAGGTGGTGATGGCCTGAAGACAGATAGTTAAGTCATGTCTGTGAGCTGGAGTCTGCTGGCAGAAGGAGGAAGAGGGGTACTGGCTGTCCCAATGCAAAGACTACAGAGTGCTTCAGGCATAAGCAGTGCCTGTTGCAGTAGGAGGACCATGCCAAGAAAGATCTGACAACGTTTCTGGAGAGAGGCTGGTCCCTCACACTGTTGTCACAATCTGGACCAGCGCACACCAAGTGTTTCACTTGTGTCCTCTCCAGAGAGATAAGAATTGCCCTTCTCCATCCCACAGACAGTCTGACCTAAGAACATGAACTGAATGGCAAAACCAATGAGTCCCATAAAACCTTACATATGTAGAATCACGTACCACCCATGAGCAAGGGCAGCTGTACTCAACCATGAAACCTCCTCCAGTTTTTCTGCCCTGATGTAGCATTGGTGACCCATTTGCTGGAAAATTCCCAGGTAATGAGTTAATTACACAAGTGAGGCTTTGGCAAAGTTGTGGTGCCAGCTGCACTATTCCCGTGTAAAGAACAGACACAGATGTCCTCTGGGACCAGTCAACACTGGGTCATCTGTGCCAAGCGAGGTCGTGAAAAAGACCAACAAGAGACTGCAAAGACACAGGGGGAAGGGTAATGGCATTAAGTCTTTCAGTCTCATAGAAACCAGCCTCTTCCAGGCAATTTTAGTCATTCAAACCACCTACTTGGTCCTCAGTGATCACTCAAGGCACTCCATCTGGGACTTCTAATGGCTCAGAGAATTTCAGTAATCAAAGGTTTTGTGTTTTAAAGACAACACAGTAGCTTCCTTGCAGAACAGGGTATACAGACCCACTGCTATATGTTCTGTATAATCTCACACCAGTGGCGTGTCCCATCCCTGCAACGCTTGCGCTCCTTCTGAATTCTTGGACACAAGTGCCAGAATCCGAGCCTGTTTTTGTTAACTTCTGCTTCTATTTCTAAATTTTTTAAAAGGCTAATCGCAGCTGTCATTGTTGCCGAATGAACGTTTACCGCCTCGCTGTAGCCTTTAGAAATAGATTTATCATGCAAATGCTGGTAGAATTTTAAGTATAGCTGAAATAATGAGTAGCACTGTAATAGCCTTCCCTAAGAGGTATTGTGCCATAGTTGGCCACAACAGTCCAAAAATAGAATGATTGTTCTCAGAATCAGTAGCACACCCAATACGCGTTGCTCATCTCTCATCACAAGGGACACTTCTGTCTTGTACAGCTGTACTCTTTCTTGTCTAGATTTGACTGGTCACATGCCATGCTAAGTTAGCGTGGGGTTTTTTCAAATTTTTTTTGTTTGGTTATTTGTATCATTCATGTTGCCCAATTTTTTTGTTTCACTATTTATACTTATCTAATAGTAAAACACCTCTTATACCTAATTATATCGATTGCCTGCACCACCTAGAATCCTGCTTTCAGGAGGGACCAAAGGGGATTTTTAGAGGAAAGCAATTAAAAACTGTACATCTAGGTACTACTGCAATGCAGGTGCAGAGAGAGCAGTGGGAATTCTCTCCAGACACTATCCCTGTGGTCAGTTTACACAGCAATTCATTGGTGGCTCTTTCATTCCCTTGAATTGCTAAGTATTTTCTTCATATTTTACAGGATGTAAAATCCTGCCTCTTGAAGTGCAAACATGATGCCTTTGGATGACTTCATACTGCAATGAGTTTCACTGTGTGAAACTAAAAGCTGCCAAGCCTTATACAGCTCTGAGAAACTGAGAACCCTCAGGACCCTCTGGAATGTGAATCTTAGAGAGGAAGGGATGGGCATTTTTCTTTGCACACTGGCTTGCTTTTCTTTTAGTCAGTATGAGCTTCTCATTTCACAAGATGAAGAAGAAACTGAAAGGTCAGACTTCAAATATTAGCTTCTTTTTTTGACTACAAACAGCCAAACACACTCTGCCTGCAGTGAAGTGAGTGACTCCACTTTGATGGGAGCAGGAAAGATCCCTACAGATAAGAAATGGGAGAACAAGGTTTTAACTCTATCAAATTTCCTGTGTGATGCCCAAAACTAGATTGCCAGTGAAGCAGGGGTGAGATACCTGCTGCAAAGCACAACATTAACAGAACTTCTTACTCCACATAGGCGCTTTACTACAAATCTGTGATTGCTTAAACACGTATTGCACATTGTAAGATTTACTGACTGAATAGAGACCACAGAGGGTGCCTAAGTAGAAATAAATTAATTTCACCTGCCTCATTATTTTGTATCTAAAGCAACATCAACAGTTTTAGAAGAAACTATGCAATCCTTATTTTTTAAGTTATTTTTCATATATTACAGTTAAAATATAGATTATATATTAATAAATTTCCATATGTTAAAAACCAACCACTGCAGCTAATTCTCACAGAAATAGAGTCTATCCAAGAATGAAACTTTGGATATAGAAACTTCTAATTAAAGACCAGTTCTCAAATAATTTATGTAACTTTAACTCCCATAACCTTCATAAACTGCTGGGTGTTCAGATTAGGAGTATATTCTTTGATTCACTGACATATCAAGTTTAAATGTGATAGGCATTTTTGGCTGCGGACAGCCTTCATGAGCAGATTTATTTTTTCTTTCTAGAAGAATGCTTTGATGTGCTGCTAATAAATTAGCCATTTAGAAAACTGGATTTTAGAAATACTGTAGATAATTAGCCATTCCTTTTAGCATCCTACCACTCTTATCATCTATGTAACTTCTGGTATATAGTCAAGAATCAACTACTGAATTGCAAAATGTAATTAAACAGCTATAATAAGTTTCCAAAATGAATATGTGTTATGAAATAAAAGGTTTAGTCATAGAAAAAATGCCAAAATCAACCAGGTCTAAACCAACCAGGTGCATTCCAATTGTAAAGAAAATAGATGGGGACACTCCACACCCACACAAGGCAGTTTCTGAGCTCATTTTTAAACACTTCACAGTTCTATACATAGAAGACTTCCAGCAAAAGGTATTTTGTGGTGTCATGGAAGGAAGGAGTTTCACTAAGCAGCCTGGCTATTCAGGTGTCATTACAGACTGCACTGCACCCTGCACAAAACAGCCCTGAGATCAAGGCCCTGTAACGATTGCTGCTGTGTGAAGAAAAAGCCTGTATCTTAAGGAGCTTATGGTCTAAGCAGACAGACTACAATCAGTATGGTGTGAACTCAGTCTGCACAGCATTTAAGCTATTAATTTTTTAATATGGTATTCTACCCATAAAAAAGATGAGGGCATGAAACTGAACCTGAGTCCCATCATCCAGACAATTCTTCACGTGCTGTCTTTCAGTTTGTAGTAGTAGAATAAAATGTAACATTGTCCAGTAAGCCTCAATTTTCCTGAAATTTTAAGTTCCTTCTATGCTGCTTATTTCCCGCAGTGAAAGACACGATATTCCAAAAGCTGACTAATAAAAGCCTGTGCACTAAGCAGTACACAGCAGAGTTACAAGGGAACTCTCAGTTGCTAAAAATTGAAGAACATTCAGAACTGCCCATACCTATAATTCTTTGTGCCACTTGGGAATAATTTGGTGCTTAAACGGCAATCAGAACTTTGGAATTAGAACTTAATTACTTGCTATAACATTATTTACATAAGCATGGCATGCCTGGTAAACTCTGCAACAGTGCCACAAACGTGGCAGCGACTTCTCCACTCCAAAAGTTCACCAGGCAGCTGTACAGTAGCCATCACCCAATGAACAGTGGCTTTTGTGCCACTCCTAGAGATTTGTTTACATAAAACCCCAACTGTAGCAAACGTACAGCATGCTCAATGAACTTACTGTAAACCTTAATGCAGGTATGGAAAACTAATAGGAGTCATGTGCTGTGCCCAGGCTGATTATTTACCAGATTCAGGAGATATCAGCCATAGATCAAGGCTAATTCACCACTCTGGCCAGTTCCCTGGAGTTCCTGCCAGACCACATCAAATGGAGCAGATAATGATTTATCATCACTTCATTCAATTATGACTCTCCAAGTAAGACCAGAGGGATGTGAAAGATCACTAATACATTTGGCCACCAAAGGCCAAGGTTCCGTGTAACTCTTCATCTGACCCTAAAGTCAGAGAGCAACTCACCACAGCAACTGATGGCATGACCTCAGTTCACAGGGAAGTCACAGAACAAGAGGAATGGAGCTGACTGCAATTCTGGCATTTCTCAGCTGGAAAAGGACTGCTGAATGATTTAACTCCAATTGCATAAGGCAAAAAATTCTGATTCACTAATCAGAGCTAAATTCTGCAATCCTTGCTAACACCAATAAAACATATACTTCTGATACTTCTTTAGTGATATGCTAAAAATTATAATAAGAGACAAGAACCACAGTTTAGGTTTCCCACAGATATTGTGTTAATTCTGTCCATGACAAATTACATTCAGCAAATTCTGACCTATTCCCAAATCTCATAAGAGCAACCACCTACCACACCCAGTTTAGTAAACACTCTTCTTATGTTGATTTACATATAGAACAGTGAGTTCAATGGTGTTAAAGTTTTTTTATAAGTTCACATACCAAACAAATTATTTAACTGCCTGAATAAATGATTCAGAATGAGAAGACCTCAAATGGGATGACGCCCCCATTGTATGGAATAAACAACTGTAGGAGACAATTTTAACTCAATGACTTCACTCTTTAAGGGCAAAATTAAAGAAAATTACACAGTGAGAAAGCAAACCAGCTTGCATTCAGTTCTTCACAGTCGTATAATTTCAAAAGGACTGTGTAGAGTGTTTTTTATACCATAAAAGTGTGTCTGGCATCTGGGGTGAGGACATCTGCTTAGAAGACAGCAAATGACATTTTAGATCTCATCAAGGAGAAGATAATTTGCAAGTTGGGCCTCCCACTTCCTGGCAAGGGATCTAGTCATTAGGCTATTGCATATAAATAATAGAGGCTAATGTATATATACACAAACACACACATATATGTAAATGCCACCTTTTTTTAGGTATCATTTGAAAGGACTGAGGTTCCCAAGTCTCCTTTCACAATGCAGATGGTAACTTTAGGGTAGTAAACGTCAGTCTCAAGGACCGGTAGACCCAAGACAATAAAACAGACTCCTGCCAAACCGAAGGAGAAAGCAGGGAAATAGGAACAATCAAACACATTCCAGCAAGGCCCTGCCGAGCCAATTTTGTATGTTATCTGAAAAGTCAGAGGAAAAAAACCCACACTATCTGAAGCCCCAGTTATTTATAGTTTATGTTTACTCTTTGCTCAGTAGAATAAATGTACAGAGTATTACTGTGATAAGACATAAAAACATTACTTGTTATACTGGCATGCACTCCAGTAAAACCTTTACAATGCAAATAATGCTGCTAAATTTCTCTTATTTATGTTTCTAAGCCACTCTCTTCCTATCTGCTATATCATTCTTCATGCCCTAAGCACCTTCTCGATAGTCTGCTTCTTAAAATGCTTTTTACAGATTAAATAGTTTTTCCCAGTAAATCACATCCTTTTGGTACGTAAGCCATGCAAATGAAGCCCAAGGGGGATAGGGTGCTGATCAGATGGAGGAGTTGGTATTTTATGATTGCAGTTTAGCAACACTGAGGTTCACACTCCCATCTTCTGCCTCTACACCCTGTGCCTGACCAAGCCCCTTCCCACCTCTCTGTCCACATATCCCTTCTGCCCTCTGCAAATTCCCCCCATTCTTCAAATCTCTCCCTGTCACCACCTGTCTCCCCCTATATGCTTCCAAGCACTCATCTCCTTTGACCACATTTTCTCTTCTTCATCTCTTCAGTCCTACCCATTCTTACTCCCCCTGAGTGGCAGACTCACCTACTTGTTCCCTGAGCTAGTATCCTCCCTCATGTCCCCTTCTGTTTTATTTGATCTTGATGTGCTCAGCCATGGGAAGGTAATCAAGACCTACTCTCTGCAAAGCTGCCCTCCGAGCTGGCCAGCCAGAAGGTGCATCTGTGTGAGCTGTGAGATCAAATCAGATCACACACTATCTCCCAGGATAGCTAAAACCTGTCATATATTTATGTCTTTTGTACAAAGCTGCCCAAGATGAGCAGACACATCCAAGGGAAAACGGCAGCTCAAACCATCCTACTTTATCCAGCTAAGACCAAGCTTGACCCACTGAGGCTGAAGTCCAAGACATCACCAGCCTAATCCAAGAATTACAGTATGGATTTCCCAAGTGGTCTGACAGCTGTATTCCCTTCACTTGAGTGAGTGGTTATTGCCAGATACACTCTGTCCTTTTGGGAGGAACACGGACTTTGTGTTTTCCTTTTTTTCCCTCTACCAGCTGTGGTATTTGAGTGTAACACGGCAAACTAACTGCTTCACTACCCTCTCAAAATTGTGACAGGGAAACTGTGATTAAGAGCCCTACCTAATCTGGTTGGCTCATTAATTATTTAATCTCCTAACATTTTTTCTTCCTTTCCTACCATAACTCGCAGAATTGCCTATGCCTAACAGTAGCTTAAGTCTCTGGTAATGGCTGGGCTACTAATAAAGGGCATCACTTAGCAAGGACATAATTCTGTTTTCTGATAGATGCCAGTTAATATGGATTTTTTTTTTCACTGCAAAAAAATGTTAGATATTTGACCTCTGCCTTTCTTCCCATTGAAGTTGTCAGAATGGTTACTTTCACATGTCACACTTATGACTTTGAAAGCAATTGCATCATACACACACACATTCTGGAGCATGCAAGTAAGGAGACAAGGTCTAGTGTCACAATTCATAGCTCTGTTCACACAGGTTTATTGCCTAACTGGGCATAAATCGTATCATTCACTCGTGTCTCGTGTCTCAGAATAAGAAGGGTTATAGTTATACCAAGTGGTGGATAAGAAAAGGTGATCCAATGTGAAAATAACCACTTCATGGACAACACGATGAACATTCAAACAGTGCTCAGAATTGGTAGTAGCATCACATTCTGGCTTCATAAAATCATTAATGGAATACTGGGCTTGGCTTTGGTGTCTGTACTTTAAGCAGGTGTTGATAAATTAGAGTTCAAAAGGAGCTACAGAAACAACTGGAGAGCTGGGAAACAAGTATTACTGAACAAAGTTCAGGTGTGCAGTTTACACTTAGAAGGTTAAGAAGTCTCCAGTTATAAATATGAGGGTATTTTTAACACAGGAGGGAGAGTTCTTTAATTTTCATTCAAATTCCTAACAAAGTTCAACAACTGGAAGCTGAAGCTAGAAACATATACTAGAAATAATTGTTTTTTTAAGCTTTTGAATCATTAACTATGGAACACGTCACCTATCACGAATTTCTCATCCCTTAAGGACCTTAAATCACGAGGGTGCATATTTCCAAAAGATATGCTTGAGCTAAAAAACAACACACAAAACCTCCAAAACTTATGGCCTTCATGAAGAAAACCCATCTATTAAAAATTACATGGTGAGTATGAGGTGGAGTCAATTGTGTGATGGTAATGGTCTTGCTAGACTAAAAAATTGCAAATCCTAAAATGAAACACAGTAGAAGATGTAATCCAAGAAAGGCCACACTCAGCTGAACCTTCCCTGATAAATCCACATGTCCAGAATCAGTGCCTCTGGGACTCCAGGCATGATGTTGCACAGTCACCCAGTGCATTACTGAGTAAAAGTAACGTTCACACAGAAATTAGGATTGTTACAGTACATCCCATACAGTCCTGATAAAAAGCAAAGGAAATGAGAAATTTAAATGTAGCTCTGAAATCAAGCAGTTGGTCAGAAAAATTAAAGCTGTTTCTGTTAAAGGTGGACCATATATTTTCTGTACATTTTTTAAAGGGGGTGTGGAAGAATTGCCCACTCCAGTAGCTCCTTCAGCCCAGACTCAACCAACCATTTTCATGTCTTCCATGGCAATCAAGAGTTGTTGCCTAGAACTGAACAAGAAGGGGTTGCAGCCAGCTGCCTCGAGAGCATAGGAACTCACTTGCAATGATCTCTCTCTGCTGTTAATGTGACTTTTCAGATGTAGGCTCCTACCAAATCTGTCAGGTCTGTAGCAGAGCCGTCCAGGCAACTCTGATTGCAAGACTATTTGTCTCAATCTACTGCCTGACATAATGTCATATTCCAGGAAGCAGAAGGTCATGATTATCTCCCTTTCCTTGAGTAGACATTCCTGTAAAATGTACCACCACCACCACAGTGAAGGTCTGTACTACGACACAGTGCTCAGGATGCCTGACTGTACCTGCAGACTGTGTCTGCTTATCACCTGTCAGGGGAGAGGGCCTGTCCAAGAGATGAAATCTCACAGAAGCTGAAGTGGGTCACAAACACAAACCAGGGCAGCTGCTGACTTTACCACGTGCTGATTGGAAGGCAAAACCAAGTCCTCTGTTTTAACTGTCTCACGATAATCTCAGAGCATGCCTCAAAAAGCCCCACAGAAATATCATCAGGTTTTGAAAGTAGAGGCAAGTGGCTGAGTATTGCCACCCTTTCCCATATTTATGGAGGAGGCATTCACATAGTCACTGGAAATCTTCACCTCCTTATCCTCCAAGTACAAAGGATTCTCTTTTGAGCCATCCTGCTCTAACGTAAACTTACAGCAGCATGTATATAGCTTGGAAAAAAACCCAAAACAAGCAACAACAAAGGTCTTACAAAAATACAGCACTGCAGGCATGGTTCTTCCCTGCGGAGAGGATGAAAGAGCAACATGTGACAGATGTTTGTCATGTCATTTTATATAGTATTCAAATGCACTCAGAAACAATAGTGATGAGAATGGTATAAAAGCCTAAACAGACCAGCCCGAAAAAGTGTTACAAAAATAACTCCTGAATAAGAATAAAAGGAATCAAATATAGAAAGACCAAGAAAGTGGATTTAGGAAGCTTTGTTTATTTTTTATGTCAATTTAAAGAAAAGAATAAAGTCTCTTTTAAGGACTCTCTCAAATCCCAAATTTGTCTCCATTATCTGCTGACTCAGAGACTTCACAAGACACTCTGGCTGGGAAACTGCAGGGGTTGCTTCCGACATAATACAGTATTGATGTACCCCTGAAGGATGTAACAGCACCATGAAACAGCCCATCCTCTCAGCCTGCAGGGTTTCTAGCTATTCTCTTATGCTCCCTGTTTCCTCCCTGCAGCCAAGCTCTCATTTTCCCTTATGTAAAACTTCTTTCTGTACTAGTTTTATAAACAAGCAGATAAAAAGAATAAAGAAATTATCCTCTGGGAAAGTGACTTAGCAGTGAAATGTCAAGAGTGTAATGGATACCTGATCATATAGGCATAAATTTCAACTATGAAGGTTAAAGAGAAGCAAGACACTCTAATAATTCATTCACTCATATAAATATGTATGGATGCAGCTTACAAAACTGTTCACCCAGTTTGGGCAATATGTGTTTTAGCATGCAAACTACTGCACAGTGGCTGCACATGTTCCTGTGGGGAAGATGGCACAGATGCTTTGATTTTCCAGGCTGCCGCTGTTCACTAAAAGACAGCAAAATGATCATTCTTCACTCTGAACTGGTTGTTGGTATTCCATCCTAGAACTGAGATGCTTAAATCATTCTTCAAATATAAGCTGTTAAGCAGCCTAAGCAAAAGAAAATTCTGAAGGGCTTTTTTTATTTGTGTTCAGGTATTCAGATTCTCCAACAATTAGATTAGGAGGTATCTTCAAACAGTTTCAGGTGTTTTGACCACAAATCATACAAACAGAAAATTAAAATGCAGATTACCTACAGTTGCTAGAAAGAAACATTCAGCTATTTGTCATCATCAGCTTTTCTTCCTCACAGAGGCTCAACATCCATGAAGCTTCACTCTCTTCAGTAGCCTGTGTTTGATCTCAATAGAACTATTTTCCACAACCTGTTCCCAAGGTTAAGAATGTACTTCCACAAACCTCCCAGTTTTTGCAAATGTAACAAAAAGTTTAGAATGTAAACAAATGCCTTATGTACAGCATTGAAGAGATGGCCCTTCCTAAGGTGGTGGGACACAGTATGGGGAAGAACAGGACAGAGGAACGTGTACTGAGCTAAAGAAGTGAGGTGGGTTCATGGTCTGACCAACATGTGCACAGACAGGGAAACCAGCACGTGCAGACCCACTCCCTGTCCCCCGGCCTGTTGTTCAGAGGGGTCTGGAGGGAGGAAGGCACTCTGGAGGGCCACTGTGTGTCTGGGGTTGGTGAACTCCTGAACATCACAGCTACTACAAACTACTACAGTTCTTCAGAACAGAAAACTGGCATTCTCTCTTTAGCAAAAGATACCCAGGTAGGGAAGGAAAAATACAAACAAAACCCCCTTTATCAGTCATCTTTACAGGGTAGGGCTCCAACCAACAAACTGAAAAGCTGGAAGCCAGATGAGTAACAGCTTTTTCCTCTCTCCTGCATCCATACATCCTCAGCAAACCAGCTGGAGAGGAGAGGACACCCAGTCAAACCACTGAAAAAGAGATCCCTTCTGCTTTCCTTTAAGCCATTTAGAAATTAAAACTGGTTGATCTCCATTCTGACAGTTAATCAAGAACATATTTAGGTTAGAATAAAATAGGGCTTCCCATTCATAATCCCATATTAAAACAGAAAGGCCTGTGAGTGTACAAAGATGCAGCAGGCAAGTAAAGGTTTCCTAAGTGCCTGAACCACCTGAAAACCCCACTAGGTGCTTTTATACCTTTCAGCACCAATCTTTAAAAATAGGGCTGATGGTCTTTGGTCAAGTAATCAAGTAATTGAGAACTGCAAGATCATACCCCGATTTTGGAACACTTCCTTAAGCTCCAAGGGGATTATCTGTTCCAGTTATTACCCAAAGTGATTAAGTCACATGATTCTGAGCACATCACAAATAAGAGACCAAATCTGCTTTTCTTTTGTACACAAGATCTTCCCAACATGTGAATCAACACGCAACGAGGTAGATTTTACCCTGAGTGGTCAGACAGGAGTATAGAAAACGGGATTTCTACCATACAGTAAAAAAATTAATAAATTCAGTCAGACATAAATTCAGTCTCTGCTTCTGTGTTCTCATTACTGAAACTCACTTGAAATACTTTTAGAAAGTGCCCTTTGGAATTAATTTATATTTTTAAAACTCAAATAATTTTAAGATTGTCAAAGCTAAAAGAGAATTCTGGGCAACAATTCTGCAGATGAAGTTTGAATTCCTTGCAAAATTTCACCATGGAGTTATAAATGTAGATAATAATTTCAATTCTGACACACTTCTGGCATTCTTTCCTTATTTTATTCTTATTTATTAAAACTTAGGTACTTATTTATTGCAGTTAACAGGGTAATTTTACTTTTCTCCTCCACTACTTTTACACTGTTTGAGTGAATACTAATGCATGCAGAGCTTACAAGGCATCGGCTATGATCAAACAAAAGAAAGAATCTTACAGCCTGGATTAGACCCATAAAATAAAATAAAACAGTGCTAAACTACATGGAGACAACAATTTATTGAGGCATTTTATTATGCTACTGAAGAATGTAATTTTGCTCTTCCCCCCAAAAATACATATTAAAACCAGATGTAGCTAATTTAAAATAAACTTTTTTTTTTTTTCCCCCCCACTCCTAGAAAGGGGTGCCGATACTGAAATACAAAACTACTCTTTGGGTTGTGATGACAACTTTTACATATTTCACTTTCACAGACTATTCCTAGTCATTCCAGAAATATAACACAGATCTCTTTATTTATTAAAAAAGTCTTTGTGTATCAGGTGGTCAGAAGGAGGTGGTAAGGAGTACTGGAAACTGCAGTAAATTTACATGACAACTGCCATGGATACCTCCCAAATCTATCATTTTTACCAGCACTCTACTCTTTTACAAGGTAATATGGTGATATGGTAACTGGGAGACAGAGAAATTCTGCATGAATGGCTGCAGGAGACAAAAGGAATAACCTCACAGTGCATGTGCTACCAAAGGCATTAGGAGTTACTGTAGGGTATTCCAGATACACCTTGTGACACCATTCTCTCCTTGTGCACTCAGCTGCCAAGAGAAGAATTACAGGTACCTCCCAGTTTACCACTTCTCAGGTGTTACTTACCCCGAGAAAATCAGTATCACAAGCAAAAACACTTGAATCCACCATGGTCACTCAATTATTTATTTTGAATATATAACACTCCAATTAAAAAAAAACCCAAACCAACACAAATTCTCACTTGCTCTTCACATCATCCATTTATTTGTTTTTTCCACATAGATTAAAAAGATAATCAATTATCGTCTTTGAGGTGTATTGCTACTTCCTTTTCCCTCTCTGTAAATACTCTTATTTTATATATCTATACAATAAGGAATAAGATTATATGTTTCCTTCCCTTGAATAATGTACTCTGCAGAAATGAAGACCTGTATATTACTGAGTGGAACTAGACAGCACCAAATGCAATCAGTGGCTAAAATGATCAAATGGCTCTTATAAACAAATTACTGAACTAAATCAGGCACTACAGGACAGTAGAAGGCAGACTCACTAATAACCCCACCAGTTCCAGTTTGTACAATGGAGTCCTGGAGAACGAAAGACAGCCGTGAGTTTGACTGAGGTCAGGTTGCATTTATTGCCCATACAGAACAAGCTTTGGCCTCAATCCCCAGTGATCATCAGCACTCAACAGCTCTCTCAGGGCCCCCCTGAGAGATCATAACACTCTTTGAGGAAACCAACACTGTATTGAAACTTTACTCTCCTAGAGAAAGCATCACGAGGACTATTCTGTTTCCGTGATTTCCTGCTCCCCTGTGTCCTTTTGAAATCCCAGTCTCTTGGCACGCTTTGCTCTAGGCCTACACCCCCTAGCATCCCAACAGCGAATACTCTACCTCAAAACTTATTTTCTTCAATTTTCCATGGTCTGTGCTGCCCAAAATAGTAATGTGATTTTCAAAAAAGCATTACATGTCCATGTTTCCTAGTAAGATTAATGATGATTCAGAGAAGCTATGAAAAGCCATTCCACCTCAGCTTCAGCACATATGCATTTAGATCTTTGATACCAGAGCTTACTATCCAAAAAGTCAAGCATCAATAAATCTAGAAACAATAAAGCTAGAATTGCTCAACATTTAATAAAAACAAATTATTAAAACAATTTTTTAAAAATTCTAAAATACTTCAAATTTTCAGGTGAATCTTAGGTAGGACTGCAAAAAAAATTTTCAGTTTCCTGTGGCCTTTGACAAATTTGCTTAGGTAAAAGTGTTAATAATCACATACTTTACTCTTACATTTATTACATAAAATTTCTTGTCTTTCCCGCAAGGTAAACCCGGCACTAATTTTACCTACCCTATGGACTAACCTGTAGTAGTTTCTTATTAGTGCTAAATTTAAGGTTTTAAACTAGAACGTATAGGAAAGCTCTCCTATGAGAAATATTCTCTCAAGACTTATACAGCTGCTTGGAAAAATCTATCTATTTATCTGCATCGCAGCTGATGAAGGATTTTAAAAAGCCGAATCTGACAAGAGAGTTTGAATTTTGCTCAGAATGCAAAAAAAAAAATTTGCACAATACTGCTTTGTTCCCAGATCATTATATCAACCTTAGGCAAATGCTTCACCTACAATGAACTACATTTTCAGCCACTGTGATGCAGCTGCCTAACTTGCAGTTTCTTTTACTGTTCTTAAGTCAGCTATGGTGCAGTACAGATCCCTTCAGAGTACAGGTTTGCCACAGTAATTTATCATATAGTTTCAAAAAAAAAGAAAAAAATGCTATAGTTTATGTATGTGCTAAGAGCTTCAGCTGAGGAAGAGCAACTGGACTTCAAATGATCCATCTCAACAGCTTTGTGGGCAGCAGATTACACAGAACTAAAGACGATGAAAACCTACAATACTGGTTCTTGCTTTACATGTGAGTGACATGAATATTTGATAGGTTAGGATATTTGTAGTTGTGTAGAAAGATGGAATCAAAGATCAGTTCAAGCCACAGTGGCTCAAAACTGATACAGAAAGCATCTTGAGCCAGTGTGTTACATGCAGAGAAAACGAACAAATTAAAACACACCCTTGAACTAAAAAAAGAATTAATTACAATTTGTATCTTATTTACACAAGATCTGATTCAGCGTTCAGAGTTTACTTTTCAAGGATCAGGTCAATACTGAATAATTAGCAGTTACATGTCTCTAAGTCACACTAGTATGCTACCCTTACTGCTATTGCAAATGCATCACAATCATTAATTGAGTTACCCTCAGAACTTTTTTCTGAGGAACAGACCTATTATTAGTTTAATAATCTATATAATTTTATTATCATTGGGGAACTAAGGCAGAGAGACTGAGAAATTTATTTAAGGCTTCTAGAGTATCAGGCAGAGCCAGATCTCCTGAGTGCTTGCCCATTGCCTAATCTACTTAAGCATCTTAAAATATACACCACTGCACATTTCAAACACCTCACCAAAAATACTGAGACTACCTGTAGATTTGCCACTTTAGTAACAAACACAAAACTGACATTATTGTATCTCAATGCTGTATCAAGTGACATATATATCCTAAACTGCTCCTCTTTTGTCATGACTATAGTATACAGACCCCTGCACGTGTACAGCTGCATATAAATAACTGAAAGAGCCTTCAAAAAGTGTTGAACGGGTCTGTCATGGCAAGGCAAGAAGTGGTTGAGCAGCTACCTCCAACCCTTCCTCCACCTACCCACATGTCACCACCAAAGCCCCGGATGACCCCAGCACTGCCCTCCCCTCCCGGCAGCAGCTGGCCCTGCCCAGCTCACTCTGACACCCCAGCAGTGGCACCCTGGTTCCCCTCCCCAGCCACGAGGCTGATGAACTGCGGCAGAGATGTCCCCAGCCTACAGCAGCTGCAAGCTGTGTGCTGTTTTTCTAAAGCATCACATCACTTGTCATGGATTAATGCTGGTTTTATATTATGGAGCCTAGAAACCCTCTTCTGAATACTATAATTTTAACTTCCCTTCGGTTTTGGGTTTTGTTGGTTTGGGGGGGCTGTTTGTTCATTTGGTGTTTCGAGGAAGGGTTGTTACATCTTTACTCCTTGAAGCAGCATGTTTGTCAATATTGAGTTCTTCAGGAGCCACACTCATTAAATGCCATTAAACATCCAACCATATCCTGGGCATCCAAAGGAGCACAACCAGCGGGTCAATGGATGTGATTCTGCCCCTTTACTCCATTCTGGTGAGACCCCACCTGCAGTGCTGTGTCCAGCTCTGGGGCCTCCCTTATAAGAAGGACTTGGACCTGCTGGAGTGAGTGCAGACAAAGATGATCAGAGGGCTGGAGCATCTCTCCTACAAAGATGGGTTGAGAGAATTGGGATTGCTCAGACTGGAGAAGAGAAGGCTCCAGGTAGACCTTGGAGAACCTTTTCTTACCTAAAGGGCAATAAGAGAGCTGGAAAGGGACTACAAATGTATGTAGTGACAGGTCAAGGGGCAATGGTTTCAAAAGAAAAGAGAGTAGGTTTAGATTAGATATGAGGAAGAAATTCTTTACAGTGAGGGTAAAGGGAGCCTGGAGACACTGGAGCAGGTTGCCCAAAGCAGCTGTGCATGCCCCATCTCTAGAAGTGTTCAAGGCCAGGTTGGATGTGGATTTTTCAGCAACCTGGTCTGGTGAAAGGTGTTCGTGCCCGTGGCAGGGGAGCTGGAACAAGATGATCTTTCTTGGGTTGCTTCCAACCCAAACCATTCTATGATTCTGTGACCGCAACACCATAATACTTCTTAGTCATCCTCCTTGGAGGTATTTAGGAAATGACTGGACGTGGCACGTAAGTGCTGTGGTGTAGCTGACAAGGTGGTGAGCAGTCAGAGGTTGACTCAATGATCTCCTTAGTCTTTTCCAAACTAAACGATTCAATAATTCTGTGTATTGCGTGTTCTATTGTTTGAGCTATATAATAAAACACATACTTAATACACAGGGTAGAAGTGTGAAAAGAGCTGAGAGTGCCAACATGTTTGAAACATAGTGAGATTATGCACATAACTCCTACGAAATCATGGGATCAAAGACTAATAGAGAAGAGGTTTATCTGATTGATGCTGAACATACTCCAACATGCCAGTAAGGACTCAAACAGACGGGACTGGTTAGTTTTTCTGTATCTGCATTAAAGTAGCACAGAAAAACTGAATCTCTTCCACTAATAAAATGAAAAAAGCATGTCCTTGAAAACAGTCACAAAAAGAGGATATTTTACGTACACAACACGCTTAACAAAATTTGGATGAAAAGACAGATTTTTAGTTTTATTTGGAAATCCTTGATTCTGTTGGTTTAAATCAAATTCTTAATGCTACTGTAACTTAACTGCTTATGCATTAAACATGCAGCTTTTCCAAAGGTTCTTGTTATACACATTCATAAAAATTGGGAGGAACATAGAATCTTTTTAGACCAAGTACATTTATTTCCTCTGTTGATCTACATCGTACAATGAAGGACAACAAACAGCTCTAACGATCTGTTACAATGAGACTTCTTCACCTGATGTCTGCACAGGGATTCTGGCTTGTGAGGCACCACAGAGGAGCCTGCCAAGGGCACTGCCCCGTGCACAAAGCCCAACTAAACGCAGAACTCCCTTTGTCTCCCATGGTTTCCAACAAGCACAAGCGCCTGGAATCGTCTGGAGAGCAACCTCCCGCCCTTCTCCACTCCTGTAGTCAGAGCACCAGCTCCAGGCCTCTTCCATTTCCCAGGCTGGGCTGTAGAACAGTCCTTCCTGCACATCACAGCCAGGGCTCCGAAGGCAGGACATCTCCAGGTCCCAGTCAAACTTCCCAGCTCTTACATTAAATGCTGTCTTAAAAAAACAATTGATGAGTCCTATGCAAAGATATGTAACCTGAAAAGATGGCAATTCTCATGCAGTAGCATCAGCACTACAGACTGACAAATCTTTGTAGCCTGTTAAGCAACTGGATGGGATGGAATTACTCAACAGTGCCTTCCACTTTCCCTCTTTTTCCCTTTCCCTCACTTTTCTTTGCTGGCCAGATTATTCCTTTTATGTATAGTAAGCAATTACAGAAATACTTTGCAATCATCTCTGAAAAACTAAGACAATCCAAAATTTCCTGATTTCATACACAGTTCTAAGACAGAAACAAATTACAGGCATTGCTTGCAGACAGCTTTAGTAAGCAAAACTCAATTATAAACCTTTAAAACACAGCTCCAACACACAGAAATGCAGTATCTGCAAACAGCTGATTGGCAATTCTCCTATAAGAGAAATGCGAAATATTCCACACTCTACAGGGAACTTATAAAACTGATATGAAATTTCCCTGAGTAGTTGACATTGGCACATGAAAATAAAGCAAAGCTCAGCAGGACACATGAAATTCGTGCATTTCCAATGTAATCC
This sequence comes from Atrichornis clamosus, assembly GCA_013400975.1. Classification (NCBI taxonomy): domain Eukaryota; kingdom Metazoa; phylum Chordata; class Aves; order Passeriformes; family Menuridae; genus Atrichornis; species Atrichornis clamosus. The sequence continues at coordinate 16,390 of WBMZ01012866.1, read as the reverse complement.
CCAACAGTATAGGATAAATCAGCATGGGCATGTAATTCTTGGCTCTCTTGTTTGACATAAGCAAAGCAGAAATTACATGTTGTTGCAGGTGTTTTGCAAGTAAACATGATGCCCAGCTGATTATTAACAGACAAACTATTTTCCAAAGGAAAATGAGCTGAAGGAAGATCTCAAAGCTGACAAATGAAAAACCCAGGTGGAAGCAGTTATGACCATCCCTGGGCTGGAGCAGTCAGAAGCTATTGTTTGTGTTAGGATGGCATTGGAAACAGGCAGCTCCTAGGGAAAGCAGGAGCAGGCTCCAGCAGGCTCGAGAAACATTTTTGGGGATGTCAGCCACTTCCAGCTGGGCCTATTGCTGGGCTGCTCAGCATGGGCAGTTCCATTTGGCTCAGCTGTTGTAAGAAATGTGCATTTCACAGTGAAAGCTACAGAACACCTGCAATTTTTGTTCTCTGAGAAATCTGCAGTTTCTAGCACCTCAAAGCCAAATTCTGAAGTTATATGCCCTATAATGTTAAACATAGAACAGTTTGGTTTGGAAGGACCTCAAAGATCATCTACTTCTAATCTCCCACCATGGGCTGGGACACCTTTCACTAGACCAGATTGCTCAGAGCCCCATCCCACCTGGACTTGAACACTTCCAGGGACGGAGCATTCTCAACCTCTCTGGGCAACCTGTTCCAGTGCCTCACCACTCTCACAGTAAGTAACTTCTTGTAATATCTAATCTAAACACGCACTCTTTCAGTTTGAAGCTGTTACTCCTTGTCCTATCGCTACATCCCTTGTAAAAAGATTCCTCTCCAGAGATTTCTTTGTTTCTTAGACAAAACCCCAGATGCGTAAAACACCTTCATGGGTCAAAGATGGAGCCTCTCTCCTACAGGTCCCATTTACTACTGAGGATACATTTTACATACAATTCAAAGTGTTCTGAGAACAAGGCCCTTGCAGTGTGCTGGTTACGGTAGTAAAAGGAAGAAAAGGGTCAGAAAAAAATCTGATCTTTGTAAAGTCATTTATACATAATAATAAAATTTAACAATTTTATTTACAAAATAATTACTGCAAGTTCAATGGATATGGTCTTCATAACAGAAAAATATTTTTAAAATTCTAAAATGTAAAGAGGAATCCTTGACTTGCTGATCTGGGTGAAACATCTTGCTTGGGGCTTTTCTCCCCTCTCTATTCTGCTGCCCCTCTGAAAAACTCTTGTGTAAATCATACCCTGCAGGTTTACCCTCCTTAAGTGCAGGATGTTTTCAAGAGACAGCAGATATCTGTAACCACCAGCCAGAAGGGGGAAAAAAATTTAAAAGGCTATAGACACAGAGAGGCTTGGCTGCTCCTGGACTTCATCAGAAACTGCTTCTCAGCAGTGACATATAATACTGTTTTCAGGCAAAACATGAATAAACATGTGCATAAACTTTTGATTCAGAGCAATGCCACACTAGTTCTGTGATCCATCAGATCTTAGAAGATAAACATGATGTGATGGGGTCATCTCTTACTAGAAAGACTTCCAAACAGGAACTGGAAAGCTGCAAATGGTTGGTGATTCAGTGGATAGGACACTTCTCACTCTGTGTAACACATGGCCAGGCAAAGCAGCAGGAAGCACTTGCTCTCCAGTTAGACAGATTAAACTAAGCTGAGAAAGACTGGTCAGAAAACAAGGATTCTGTTTAAAAAAAAAAATAAAATTGAAGCATTGGCACTTGGTTTCATTTTGTGCTTTTAAAAGATAAAATGGAGGTGAAAGAAGGAAGTCTTTCAAGCATTAGTTGAGGAATTTATACCCAAGTGTAGTCCTGCACAAAGGAAATTATTGTACAGACCTGTTGCACGGGACAGTCTGAAAGTCATATTTGGAGCCCATCCAGGTCACCTGCTTGCAAGTGTGTCTTCAGGAACAGCTTTATGGTGCCCCACACAACATCCCCAGAGGGCAAGCTCAGGTTCCTATCACCCAGACAGCTATGCACGACTCAGTCACCGGGTTTGGAGTGTGGCTGGGTCCAGCAGTCTGTGCAGTTTCAGCTGTCCCATCCTTCTGATGACAGTGAGACACACATGCATAGGAAAGAAAATCAGTATTCTCCACTGCAGAACGACCCAGCACCCTTCACACACAGGTGTTTTCACCTTCTGCTGCGAGGACGCCTTGCATGCCTGAACAGCCGGATCACTGGCTGAAGTCAGGACAGCAAAGAGCTGGTGATGGTCCAGGCAGGGGAATGAGGCCAGTGCTATTCCGTCAAGTACTGCTTGAACCTTTTCTTTGCAGGAGTATGGACTGTTGAGTCTGGTGCCTGAGCCAAAGTTTAGCTCATCTCACCTTTCCCTGGTGATATTGGCCACACACATTACACATTTTCTGCACCAAATTGTGACAAAGTGTCACCACTCGCTGTGAACCAGGTGCCCTCCTTCATCAGCTGGAGACATCAGCTTTGAGGGTTTCTTTCCTTTGCCCTCAGCCCTACCAGCGACTGCACCTGTAAAAAGCCCTAATGAATTAATAACGCAAACAAGGCAACAGTGTGCTCATGATCAACCTCAGGACCAAAGTCCTATCAGACTGACTGTGTAACGAAGGGTGCTGCACATCAAACAGGACTACGTGGTTGTCGAGACATGAGTGCTTTCAACAGGTAAAAAGGAATGTGCTGCACTGGCTTATGCCAGCACTATTTAAAGGATCTAGAAATACAGTGGTACATAGCAGGGGATTAAAAGAAGGATTGCAGAACCTCAGCTAGATGTCATCTTAATGTTATGCAACTCCTTTCTCCTGAAAACAAAAGCTGGATTCAGCAAGACCTAAGTCACGTTGCTTGTGCAAGGCAAAATCCTACCCTGACCTCTCACTGATCGCTGCTTTAACTCCATACCAGTCCCAGGCACTGGAAAAGGAGAACAGTGGGGCCTTCTGGATAGCAAAACCTTCTCCAGCAGCACAGGCCACACAGTCCTCTGTACCTATCTCTCCAAGCAGAGTGGGAGCAAAGAGTTTCCAGTGTGGAATGAGAAACCAATGCCAAAGAGGTGAAAGCACAAAGCGGCACCAACAGCTCTCCACAGAGAGACAGAAACACAGAGCCACAAAACAAACCTTTGGTGTAACCACAACCTACACAGCAGCAACAGAGCCCTGGCTGGGATTACCAGGTGTCCTCATAACATCAAAACAGGCTCACTTCTCCACAGTTCCTCCGTAGTTTGGCGGGATGTCAAGTTGGGCTAAATCTAGGATTCTGCCAGTAACCCCACCCAGTCTGGGTCAAAAGGAGCCCACCACCCAGTGAAGCCAATCTGAAGTCCCCCAGAACTGTGAAAAGTTAGAGGTTCCCACTGAGCTCTTAATTAGGATTTTGTATGTGTCACTCAGCAAGTCAAACTCTATCTGTGGTAACACTTTCAATGAGTTCTCATATTTCCAAAAGATTTTAAAAGGAAAGGACAGAGAGGGTGGGGGAAGGAATAAACACACCAAAAGAAACCCCACATAAATTATTTTAGAATAATTTTAATAAATTAAAAAATTTTAATAAATTTTAGAAATTAAAATTTAGAAAAATTTTAATAAATGCCTCATACAGTGTGATTGATCTAACTACTTGTCCAATTAGCACTTGAAACAAACATAAATATCTCATTAAAATACATAAATATACATTACTTTGGTTTCCTACACTTTGCCACTTCCAGTATATTTCTGAAACACATTTTATTTTAGGAGACAAAACTCCATCACACTCTGTCATCTGTAGATACCTTTGCATGCTTATGCTTCTTTGCTACTAACAAAGCTTCTGCTTTATGTGGGATTTGTCACAGAATATAAAATAAATACCTACAAGAATGTTTTACTCAAGCAATCAATAGAAACTCTCATTGAACAGAGGGGTGTTTTGTGGTTTGTGTGCCTTTACTTGGACATAGTACTGCTTGCACAGACTTTTAAATTACATTGCAGTGTTCTTCACTCTGTTATTGATTGATCTGATATTTTTGGCAAGTCATTTCACCACTGTGTGGTTCTGTCCCTTCCTACCTATCCTCTGTGTCTAATTAGCCCTTACAAACCCTTTGGGGCAGCGACTGTTTTTCACTGCCAGCTTGTAGTACCTGTCACCATGGGATCTGATTTCAGTTGGCTTGACAGACTAATAATAACATTCATGTTGTAAGAGATTAATTTTTTAAAGAATAGAAAGAAAAAACTAAGCAGTTACACTGAAGAAATACACTACCAGTTCTATGGGTAAATCTTACATATTTAGAAAGACTCTTTCTTCCTAAAAAGCTAAACAAGGTAAAGACAGCAGAGAGGATAAAAATATAATCATTATGATTGTGAAACTCAGCAACTGTCCAGGGTTTTTAAGAACTATATCTTCTAGCCTAGGTCAGGAGACCAAAGAGGTAAGGAAGTTGCATGCAGTCCCAGCTTCCCTCCCTGCACTGGAATTCAGAGGTAGCTGAGGACATCAAGAAAAACTCCCTGTTCGGGGACTCTGAATAAGCTCTTTTTGAAAATAATTTTTATAATCTGGAAGCTGTTCAGATAGTCTAATAACAAGAGTAATCTTAGTGTCTAAAAGGATACACGTGAAGACTTCTGTTTTAAATGTCCCAGCTTCAAAACTCTTTCCCATCAGCATCTCCTCACGAGCTGGCCAGCAATGCACAGATACAGGAATTCTGCAGCTCACTGCAACCTGTTCCTACAGCAATTGGTGAGAAAGTTGCTTACTACTTACCAGAAATCTACTTGATATTGACCCAAAAGAACACTGTTTGGGCCCCAATTGGATTTACTACTTTTCTAGGAGCCACAACTGGTACTGCTCTAGTCACATGCAGGAGGTGCTTTCTCAGGTATGGCAAAACCCCAGAAAACCAACAAAAAAACCACAAGAAAAACCCCAAATCTTCAGCTTCTCTGATTTTTAGACTCAGAAACATCAATTTCATTACCCTTAAAGGAGAGGCACAGACATGAACCCCTGTCAAGGCAAAGCAGCTGTTACACTTCTGCAAGTAAGATTAACTGTACACAAACCCATACAATATTTCACACATATTTAAAAGAGGCATTTTTAAGTTTTATGTGTTCATCTGTTCTGAAGACTATTTTAGTACATAAGTATCACAAGCATAATATAAAAACTCAACATAAATATAAATCCAGAAGACCTTTTAATTAATATTTCAATTACTGACTTTTAATTTTATTCAAGCAAACCAATCATCTGGATTTTACTTTATTTTTGTAACAAAACCCCTGGTACTGTGATGCATTCTTTTCCTGAAATCTTTTATGCTGTTTTCACTGGAAAATGACCAAATAGAGTGAGTGTTGGAAAAGCTCCTTTTACTTGCTTATCAGAAATTCCAGTAATTCTTCTAGAAGTTTACAGGGCAGAAGTGTTCTTCCACGTATAATCAAGCAGACAAAATGAAAAACTAAATTATTTGGGAAATTGATACTCTGTACACAGTGTAAGGAAGATTTTTCTGAATAGGCTTCACTAGCAGTAGCTATAATAGAAAGGCTATGAGACAACAGACCAGTGCTACCAATAATAGAAGCTCCACATTAGTAATAACTACTATATTCTCTTGTATCTAAAAACATTGCTCAACTTTTATCCACTTTACAGCTTCTATCACCAAGACTGAAATAAGATCAAGTTACAGACCCTATGTTAAAATGATACAGAGTATTTCCAGTAACTATTATGTTAGACTCTGCATTTAATACGAATACTTCCTTACATTGCCATAGAAACCAGAGACTCCCAACTTGAAATTGTCATGCTAGTTGCTACAACAAAGAAGCAGTTTCTCTCACCAGGAGTTTTCAGACTTCATGCAAGAGACAACAGGCAGATACAACAAACTCACAGGAAAAGAGAAATTAGGAATACCAGTAAAAACAATTACTATAAAATATAATGACTATATATATGTATGTATAGAATGTGGAGGGGTCAGAGCACACCACCCAATATCATCAAGTACAGAACAGGCATCCCAGCAGACCTGAGCTTCAAGAAGAGTTTTGCAAATGAGTAGTGTACTGGCCGAGCAGGGGATCTGGGGGGTAATTACACTTCACCTAACCAAAGCACTCAATAGTTTAAAATGAAGAAGTGTTCACCTCCTCCCTCAGTCTGATACCAGAGGTCAGCAGCTGCTGCCTCTACCACTCCGTGAGAATTGTACTTCCATGATAGGAGCACCTACGTGCTCTATTAGATTTTTAAGCTTGCAACAGGACTCTGCAACACTTTGAAATATAAAATGCTGTTCCTATTAAAAAAAAAACAAGGACAGAGAATAAAAATATAATAGGATTAATACTTGTTTATACTAACATACCATTTTGGAAGCATGCAAGAGGCTTATGTGACATTTATTAATGCAGATTTAGCACAAAGAAGGACTTAGTAAGGAAATAACAGAAACTAATGCAGCCATTCCATTTCATACTAGTTAAAGAACCAGCTGTGTGAATGTAACACGAGAGAAGTTATTCAGTATAACTCATATGGGGTACAAACAGGATCATTCCTCATTCTTCAGTCTAAGTTTAAGAAAAAAAAAAAAGGTGTTATAAGAACTTAGATGTGAAATGGATGTACTGGAATGAGACTGATGCCCTAATTTTATTTCCTTTCAGCTTCTGTAGGACAGGTTAAGTGTTGCTTTATGAAATGGCTATATTTTATCAGAAATATGCAGATTAATTCATGATTGGCATGAAGGAAGCAAAACTGGAAGGGTTTTTTAATTTTATATTACAAAAAGAACCTTAAAATGTGCAATTTAACAAATCATATTGCACATTTCATTTAGACAAATGCAAGGACAATGTGAGATATGAAGATACCATTAAATAGGTAAGTAATAAAAATAACTTGTGCCTATTTTCAGGCAGGATTTCCACTCTGGAATACTAATGTTACACTAACACAGCTACACAATGTGCTTGCTAATACACAGTGTAGAAAATTTTGCTTATTATACTCTACCATTATTTTCCAGTTGTTCTGCTATGTATGGTGAATCTATCAGCACTGCTCATAATGGTGAAATCTATTTCAAGGGAGTTTTCCTTTATTGTCTGCATAATGAGAACACAATATTTCTTCTGAGGTTTTAAAAACAAACTCACTATGACCCTGCAGAAAGTGAGTGATCTTAATTCTGTCCTCAGTATCTGACCTAATAGATTTCCAAAGGAAAAGCCTGGTGGAAAAAAAAAAAAACAAACCTGGGTGGTAATCTGGGAACCCTGCGAACAATTTAATAATTCTGGATAATTCAATGAAATGACTGCCATCACTGGCTATAGAGACTACCATATGTTGTCAAGGCTGTGTCACGTATCTCCCAGACCAGGGACAATGGGAGATTGTTATACCAGGCTTTCTCCCATCAGAACAGGCATGATCTGGAATCACGGAATGCCAAAATTCTGTGTCAAAACAAGTTTCTGCAAGCTTTCTGAAGGGAACTCGAGCAGAGAGGGTAAAAGTACCTTACTGGCAGAATAAACTAGTTGGTGCTAATGCCAGACCTGAAAAATGTGCTACTTGAAAGGTCCAAGATGAGTTCTAGGGACACAGGAAGATACTTCAGTAGCACAAAAGGTGTGCAGCGGGCAAGAGAAAAAGACAGATGGTGGCAGATAGGGCTCCATAGTTTGCAGAGAAGAAAAGGTGTGCTGGGAACCTCCATGAAGAACATTGATCTGAACCAAGGATGGCTCAAGAGTGTCACAGAAATGTTGTATAGAAATATAAGGAGGCATTACTCCATCTATGGATGTGGTAGCAGACAGCCAAATTCTCTTGTCTGAAAACCATGAAACACATGTACATTTGGTTTTTTAATTTCATTTTCACATGGTGTTGGACACCTGAACTGTTGCTCTCGCTTCCCAAGGTCAGAGGTATGAAAAGATATAGGCACAGTAATGACTTAATGTTTATGGTCCTGCACAGTCGATGACACCACGACTGTTTTGGTACCAGAGAAGAAGGATGGAAAAAGTGAGCCAGGGAGGCCAAGGTGCTGCCTCAGCAGCAAGGGACTCAGCACACAGTTCTGTCTGGATGGGAGCTAAACACTACCTGGTAAAACCCCTTTTTTTGTAGGAATGTCACACACATGTGAAAGTCATCCTACACAAATATGTGTTTCTCCCCCACTTCTCAGGCAGCATCATTTCACCCTACTTTTGTGAGAACTTGGGGTAGAAGCATAGATGCATTAAGACTAACTCATGCTTTCAGCTGAAGAAGCAGGAATGCTATTTTTTCCTTGGGAATGAGTTAATTGTGGTTATTTTAGAAGGACAACTTTAGACCAGCAGTCTCCTGGAGAAACTGCCTGGTCATAGTTTGGACTGGTGCACCGTTTGCTGTGTATAAAACTGACTGGATGGCTGGGCCTCCCCAGAGAGGAGGGGGAATGGAGTTACATCCTGCTGGTGCTCAGTCACCAGTGGGGGTCGTCAGGGCTCAGTACTGCGGCCAGGCCTGCTTAATATCTTTTTATCAGTGATCTGGACAAGGGGATTGCAAACATTCTCAGTCAGTTTGAAGAAAATACTGAGCTGGGCAGGAACATTCATTTCCTGGAGGGTAGGATGGCTTTACAGAGGGATCTGAACAAGTTGGATTGATGGGCCTAGGCCAACTGTGTGAGGTTCAACAAGGCCAAGTGCTGGGTCCTACACATGGATCACAAAAACCCCAGGTGATGCTACAGGCTGGGGCAGAGTGGCTGGAAAGAGGCCCAGTGGAAAAGGACCTGGAGGCACTGGTCAACAGCAGCTGAATATGAGCCTGCATGTGTCCAGGGGACCAAGAAGGCCAGTGGCACCTGGGTGGCATCAGGAATAGTGTGGCCAGCAGGACCAAGACAGTGACCGTCCCTCTGTACTCAGCAGTGGTGAAGCCATGCCTCGAGTGCTGCATTCAGTTGTGCACCCCTCACTACAAGACAGACACTGAGGAGCTGGAGCGTGTCCAGGAAAGGGCAATAGAGCTGGGGAAGGGTCTGGGGTACAAGTCTTACGAGGAGTGGCTGAGGGAGCTGAAGTTGTTCAGCCTGGAGAAAAGGAGGCTCAGGGGAAACCTTATTGCTCTCTGCAAGTGCCTGAGATAAGGTTGTAGCAAGATCAGGATTGGTCTCTTCTCCCAAGTAACAATAGGGCAAGAGGAAATAGCCTCAAGTGGCAACAGGGGAAGTTTAGGTTGGATAGAAGGAAAAATCTCTTCTCTGAAAGCATTGTCAAGCACTGGAACAAGCTGTCCAGGGAAGTGGGTGAGCCACCAACTCTGGGGATGTGGTGCTTAGGGAGACGGTTTAATTGTGGACTTGGCAGTGCTTGGGTTAACAGCTGGAGTCAATGAACTTAAAGGTCTTGTCCAACCTAAATGATTCTGTGATTTCAACATATTTTGAGAAACTAAGACAGACCTAGGAAATACATGTGCTGATTTTCCCTATGCTGGAGAATCTCCCCAGGGTTGTATATCCCTCTTGAATATTACAGAACATGTGATTTCTAAAACCAGTAATGTTGTACTTTAATAATATCTAAATTTTTTTCCTGGTACTTTCACTTGCTTTTACTTTCTCCATTTTGTTCCTTATCTTACTTTCCTTCATCTCAAATTCCCACACTGTGGAAATAATCACAGACATCCAGGAAAAACGTCAGAAGCTGATAAGCAGAGTGAAACAGCATTATTCATATATTACTAATCATAATGTATATATGAATGAGAAGACACCTGGTAGTGCTGCGTTGACAGCAACCTATCTTTTGATTAAGCTTTCTGGATTCTAGCAATCTGCCTGTGCTGACTAGGAGTTCAGAAATAATGTAAAAAGGATAAATACATGGCAGATAGACACAAACAACAGTTTTCTTTCTGTTCAGCTTCCAGTGAAGACTCCAAATTATGGATAGGAGGTTTGAATAAATGAGAGTTTTTAGAACATTCAAACCACAGGTATTGTTTTTGAGTTTATCAACTACCAACAAGGACTTTTGTCCAGTTTAGGAATACTAAATAATTTCTGTTAAAGACCTTAAGTATATTTCTTTCCTCTTGCTTCGGCCTGCCACTCCACTTTCCATTGAGTAGTTTCAGCCTCCAGTTAGAAAGCTATACAAATAGCCAGAAAACTATGACATCTTCTTACTGGATAGGTTTCTATGACGTTGAAAAAAAGCTGATTTGAAACAAATTAGGTGTGGTGAAGAGATACTGCTGGGATCACAGCCCCTGTGGCTTTAGAAAATTCAGTTAAGGCCGGCATTACAATGTCATTCAGCAACAAAACCCAATGACAGGCACTTTACTACTGAAATCAATACCTTTCAACTCTGTGCTCTAGACTGCACCTGCTTGGGTAGGCATCTAGGTAATCTTATTCTAAAGTTTATGGTCATTTTATTTCCTGCTGCAGCACCCTGTGCCATTCTGTACGCTACTTGGCCACCAGAGTGAATGGGCTCATTGTAACTTTCATATACAAATACATATATATATACACACACACACCAAAACTTGCTTGAAAAACATTTTGGAGTAGCAATACTTGTGTAGCAGTACTATACAAATTCTTACACACTCTTAACCTACAGATAAAAATTCCTACCAGTCTCAAAAAACCCCCCAAATTATACAGATGTATACGTATACTTATATAAGCACCTACGTATGTAAGAAAAAAATTACTTCCAGAATGTTAACACAGTCAAGCAATAGCCCTGTGTTCTTTGACCTTTGCCTTGATGCTCTATAGTAAAAAAAAAAGAAGTTTCTTTATTTTTTTGTTTATAGCACCATGACAAAAAGCAGAACAAGAAACATCTGCTTGTACAACTTCTGCAGCACTTTCCTCTCCATCACCCTTTCTAAATCACAGTTGTGACCACCTCCTCCCATAAATCCCTTCTGAAGGAGCACTTTTTCCATGTAGACACAACTTCTTGTATACAACATACGTGGATGAATAATTTATCAAATCTTTCATGTCATGAAAGGAGTTCCTCATCTATAAGGAGTAAGGAGAATATCAAGAACCCTGAAAGCAAAAGCTTTCATGAAATAATATATTTAATGAAATGCTGAATTAATGCAGGTGAGGTTATAGGATGCATTAAAGAAGTCAGACACAATCCTACCCCCTCACACCAGTACTTTCCTTTGATGTCAACAGTACCAACAGATGAAGAAGTGTTACTATGAAATTACCTTATGTGACTAAACAGAACTAAGCAGAGCACTCTCAATTATTTAATTTCTTCAAGGAAATGATGCACTAACAAAGTCATGGCCTCATCCTTTAATGGTACATTTGTAATTCTCAGAGAAGGAAAAAGACTGATTAATATAATTCTACTGCCAGTGAACACAGAGTCCCTGACATGAAGCATCACAAGCTCTCTGGAGGAGCTGAAGAATAAATCACAAGCTACATGAGTCAGAAGTCAGCTTCAATGGTCTTTAAATTAAGATGGACAAGCATAAGAATGACATAAAGTAATGGTAAAAAAAGAACTCTGAATTTAATCTCAAGAATTAGTAAAATCCTAAGGAGCACAAATTAGGAAAAAGGAGTATATCTGAAGTACAGTTTATTTTCAAATAGCTGAAATAGCACAGATAGATGCAAAAGTCATGGAGAAAAGTACAACCATGCAGGTTTTCAGGGTTCTTTGGGTCTGTTTTTTGCAAGACTCTTGTAATTTTTTTATTCTGAAAAATCATGCAGCTTTCTGTTGCAAAATACTGTTCTTCTTGTGAAGATAATTTTATGCAACAATCCCATCTTGAAATATAGTATATAGTGATACCCAGGAACAAAAAAATACCAAAAGACAATCTGTGTGCACAGAGTGTTTTAATGAACATAGAAGAGAATTATTTATGACCTTAAGTAACCAAATATTTTTTTTTAAAACATAACTATACAAAGGAATATGCATATGAAAAAGTCTGTAGTAAAACAGTAATATTCTAACTCACTGACATGGTATTTATATGTGCAGCTAAAAACTTTGGAAAACCACAATATTCCTCCTGTACTTCTCTGTCAAAACGTTTGTCATAGACTAAAAGAAATTTTAAAAGTTAAGACAGGTTTTAATGGCAAAGTTTATGCATGAACCCATTAAGAAAAAAAGCACTACAAGGCTAATAAATCCCTTAGCCACAGATCACTGGTGCTGGGACTGTACCATCCTGTCCTTTTAGTCTTCACTGGGAAACCACTGTCACGGCTCCCAGGAATAGGACGTGGAGGATGCAGTCCTGCAGTCTGCCCAAACTTGGCTGCTCTTGTATCCATCCTAATGAGGGTCCAGATCTATTCCTGCCTGGAAAAGCACTTGAAAATATGCCCAAGTCTGCCTACAGTCAGCAAAACATATCATATGCTTACTATTAAGTAAATGATTGGACTGAGAAAATTAAACTGGTTTTAATTTCCTCCTTACGTTATGTGTACCAAACGCCTTTTCTGCATAAGGAGTTAAAGCATTATGGGTTGAAGCTTAAAGTCTGACTATTTAGATCCAGATAAGAGACTTCAGGAAGTGTCCATATAAAGTATCCATGTTATTCATAGTTCATACAGTCATACCACTAAATACTTCTAAAAGTAAATTAAATTGCTCAGTTGGTCAGATCACCTTGTTCCTTAGCACATACAAACCATTTTCCTTGAGAAAGAGATGCATCAGGCCGCAGCTCCAGGACAAAATCTGTTGCAATGGTCCTGAGTTCTGAAATCCATGTTTTCAGACAGTTCGTTTGGATTCTGCTGAGGGTATCTGTGGAAGTTTTTAACCCTATGCAAAGAACAAAGATCCTGATTTATGCAGTACAAGTGGGCTGTTCCTCCAGTCCTTCAAGGAGTGAGTCTGTGTACAGCACAGACCTGTGTCACCCACTGATGGGAATTACTGGAGAAAGATACTGTGGATCTGAGACAGCAGTGATGAACAGGGAATGGAACTGGAGGCAACACTGCTCCCCATATGACTCTTCCCCGTGTGATTACTTACCCAAATTAAGATGCCTTTCCTTAACACATTGCTACTTTTACAACTACGCATCTGCACACGTGTGGGAAGAAGACAGCACTTAATCCAAACTGCTCTGCATGTAAAAACAAACACATTTGAAATTCAGAAGTATTTCTTTAAGAAACAGTATCAGGCTCTTCTCTTCACCCAAGAGAGCAGAAGGTCAGAAGGCATATTTGCAATACACCCAAGTAATCTAACTGCTGTATACAATTCTCTCATTGCAAGACTATATATTCAAAAAAGCATGGGGCTTTGTAGAGGAAACCTCACCTTCTTTATCTGATGTCAAGGACAGCTTTGCCACTGACTTCATCTGGGCCTAGATTTCACCCCATATATTTCAAGAAAATCTCTGTGTTTCTGTCAACAGTAGCACAATATATGGCTTGCAAAAAAAAACTAACAAAAAAACCCCAAAAAACAAAAACAAACAAACCAGGAAATAGTCTCCAAGGAATACTTATTTGTGACCTCTTGCAATGAAGATTAAATAATAACAATGACTCTTACAGTCCTTTCTCCCCATGCAAAACCAGGCACATTTTTTGGCACTAAACCTCTATTTATTAGGTGTGATACTTAGGAGAATTCATGCTGGATCATATCACTGAACTGCAGATCAGTTTCTCATGAAGTTTACTCCTCCTCATGATATACAGCAACTCCTACATTATATGTTTGGGGGTTTTTTTTAAACTCAAAATGTTCGGCTAACATAAAACAGTAATATTCCATCAAAATTTTTAAAAGAACTATTTTGTCTGGTAATGTGATAAATGATGAAGTATTTAATTATTTCAGAGAGGGGGATGTTTAATCAAATATAGCATAATGAATAATCATGAAAGCACTTTTATTTTCTGTACTTCAAAACAGCTAAGTTAATTCTTGTAAAGTAAATTAACCATTCCCTGATTCCATCTATAAATGAATTTTCACTGCTGAATTGTCAAAACTTTCAAACAAGAGAAATACTCACAGTCTCTTAAGGATCACATTATAAATAGTCGTATCCTACCTCCACATTTTCCTCTCTGACTTCATTCCTAGGCAGCACTGAAGAAGCAGCTACAGTCACATGGTGCATTCAAGGTCATGCTATTCTAATTGACAGAGATATCATTGATAAATTATGCGGAAACAATGATAATGGAGTCATTAACCTTGTTCCAGCACACTAAAGGTGCTTTATAATTAAAACGAGAAGAAAAGTTACAAAAACATGTAAAGATTTTATTGCTCAGCCTTTTCTCTCCTACACACTGCTGCAAAGCACTGTTAGGGAGTAGTAACGCTACTGTAACGTAGCTGCCTGCTGTCTGTGCTTTGTCACCGAGGGGTGCAGGGACTACACTGGCTTACACTTGAAGGAGGACTCAGGTAGTAAAATGCACAAAGAATACCTTTTTTTTTTTTTTTTTTTTAATAGGAAGTTGGATCCAGAAGGCCTTTCTCTTTGGCATAAAGGATGCTGGAGCACAAGAAAGATCATTCCAGACAGGAAATTTTTCTTAGTCCAAGAATGTATGCCGAACTGTCACTTCCAAACATGCAGTCATGCGGTCAGGGCTTTGAGAACTTGCATCAAAACTGTAGTGAGTTAACATACTGAACTGAAACTCCTCATACATATAGGTACAGATATAGATATATTGAATTAGGTGGAATTCAGAATTTATCCTTTATGTTTCATGCAGAAACTTGCAGTAATTCCCGAACTAAAAGCCTGACTAATGTCCCTAATTCATGTATGACAGGTAATTTATTAATGGTGCACACATTAATCAATCACTTGACTTAAAAACTTGACTAATGAGTCGCTTTGACTTAAAGAGAAATATTAGAAAAACAGTGATGAGGTGAGAAAGAGATTGTTCCACATAGTAACTCCAAGTAACCTTAAATTTGCCTTATTGTAAAGCATTACAGGATTTCTTAAAGAAAAAAATAAATTAAAAAAATTTAAGTAACAGATAATCTACCCTAATCTTCTTGACACTTCAACTGGTGCTGCTTTTTGAATCCCATCACAGTAAGACCACTCGCACTAAAATTATTAACAAAAAGAGGAAAGTACAGAGCAGGTTTCCTGGAGTTCAGGTGCCCAGAGATGACAGTATACTGCCAAGACAGAATCCATTATACTCATTTCTAATCTTCACTTATCACATGAACTATTGTGTCTCCCTGCATAGCCTGACTGTAAAGATATGATCTACAGCATACTGCACAACTTACTCATAAGGACAAATAGAAAAATCCCAGATGATATCTGTATTTAGAGGTTTGACCTCATGTAGATAACTGAATATATCATAAAGTACATTCTGAAGGACTGAGTGGAAATCAGATTCTTTCTGCTGGTTCTGTCATGTTTGGATAAACTAATAATTGGCATATTCTTCAAGCATTCAGAAGAATCACAAATTATACTATAAACAATAAACCATCAATTACGACAAGGAAGTTAAATTACTAAATTATACCCAATGTCAGAGGGACTCTCCTCTGTGTCCTCTGAGCACAGGCTGATGGCTATAGTTGCAGAGCACAAGCGCCTCTGATGCATGGTATCTAAAAACTTCCCACCGCAGAAATTCCCAAGTTTTCAATGGCTGGGCTCACTGCCCGGCTGGAATGCGTACTTTAGCGAAACGCCTACAGCCGCTGCACCACCCATAGCCGAGGAGCACCTACAGATTCGGTTCCCAGAGCAGCTCCTGTGCTTCAGAAATGCTGCTGGGGTAGCAGAAACCTCCTCACAAGCGTTCAGCTGCAGAGAGCTCAACTCCGCATAGTTTAAAGAGGACAGAAACAAACATGTAAACAGCATCTGTGGCGTCTCTTCTCTACTGACTTTCCTAGACACGCATTAACCTAATATAGTACTTCAAAATAAATAACAGAAATAGAGCAAAGGCAAAAGTATACCGTTCTCTCACAAAAGTTTCTGCCTCTCCTCCCACTTGCTCTGAGCTCTCTGTTCCCTGGATTAGCGATCGTTTTCACCAGGGATCAAATGAATGACTTTTCCGGTAATGACACTTAAGAGATGCTAAAGCCACCCTGGGCGCCACCAGGGACCAGGCGAGCGGCGGCAGCCCCGGTCCTTACGCCAAGGCGCCCGGAGCGAGAGGAAGCCAAGGGCAAGCCCGGCCCCGCAGTCGAACCCGTCCGCCGCTCCGGCCCCCCCGGCAGCGCCAGCGGCAGCAACAGCCGGAGGGGCGGCTGGGGCCGGGGCCGGGGCCG
>WBMZ01012863.1:0-17109 GCA_013400975.1 Atrichornis clamosus | reverse complement strand
GCTGGCCCGGCCGCCGCCCTGGGAGTTCCCGCGGGCCGCCCGCAGAGGCCTGGCCGAGGGCACCGCGCTGCTGGCCCCGGCCCTGGCCTTCAACCTGGGCTGCGACCCCGCCGGCGCCGCGCACCTCCGCCTGCAGGTGAGCCGTGGCCGGGCACCCCGGGGACCGGGCCAGCAGCAGCGGGGGCTCACGGTGCGCCCTGTCCCCTCCGCAGAGGTACGAGAGGACTGGCGCCGCGGATGGGAAGGGCAGCCGGTCTGTGCTGTCTGTGCCCCCGTTCGCCAGGGAGCTGCACCTGGAGATCGTCTGCTCGCCGGCCTACAGCGCCCAGGGAAGCTACGACTGCGTGCTCTACAGGCACTTCGAAACACCGCGGTGAGCAGAGCGGGGAGGACACGCGGGGTGTGCTCATGGGATGCACTGCGTGTGCCTCACACACACTGGGGATGTGCATATCGACATCGTTAGTGCAGGTGCTGTGTAGTTTTAGAATACCCCCTTGTATTGTCCTGTCATGAGTGTGCTCCACTGGCACGGGACGCTTCTTGTCGTGTCCTTCAGAAGTCATCTTCAAGTCTCCTTCCTCATGATCTGCCACCCAGGGCTTGCAAGTGCTGTCCACAAACCTCCCTTGTGGGCCATGTTTGTAATCCCAGTTTACATTTGAGCAGTCAAGAAACTGGATGTGTTGCCATCTTCTCTTTGGACACCTTTGCCCAAGCATCTTTCATGTGGCTGTCAAGGCTATCTGTTGGAATTACACCCAGCTGTTCCATGGATAAGGAGGATATTGCGTCTGGATGAGACACTCTAATGACATTCATCTTCTGTACCATTCCCAGAAGGTTCCCCTCAGTAGTCTGGGTACACCTGCTTTCATCTGGTGCATGCCATGTCTTTCAGTGGCTATCGATAGTTTTATTTACAGGCAAGGAGTGAGGATGAATAGTTACATTCTTTTCTGTAAAAACACATGTGATGTGGGCCAGGGAAGGCACACAACCAGAAGGATTTACTCTTTCACTGGTGAAATTCTCTGCTTTTTTTGTAGGCTGGTCCAGGAGGGAGACATCCTGTGTGTTCCAACATTTGGAAATGCTGAGTTTATAGAACTAAATGCAGACAAGTTCCTAAGGTAGGTGTCAACAAACTGTGGCTCTATTACATGGTACCAGAAGAGCAGAGATACTTGTCCACAATTGACTCTCTTGAAACCAGACAGTTTATTCAATTCTGATCTGTCACTGGATTTTAGTGTTTTATCTATCTCAGTATACAGGGAAGAGAGAAATGCTTTTGTTGGGTTATGGAGGGCTGCAGCTAAGAGGGAGGCCTCTGTTAGTTCATTCAAATAGTCATGAAGGGAAGAAAGGAAAAAAGGAGGTAGAGCAACTGATGGAGATAAAGGAAGAGGTGGCCTGAGGACAGTCAGAGCCACATAAAGAAAGCAAAATTGAAGCTGGGCTTTTCAACCTGTGACAAACAACAAAATGTGAATATAAGCCCTTGGAGTTCATATTAGAGTAACTTTCTGTTTGACCACCAATTCTGCCTTTCTTGCTTTTGCTCATGTGGCTTTGGAACAGTTGTGCTGGATGGGAGAAGGTCCCCCTTGTATCAGAGTAGGGATGCTCACAGTGGCACATGTTCCCAACACTCACCTTGGCTGATCCTTGTGGATACTGGAGAGGGCAGGAGTATCCCCTCCTTACCTGTGCTTTTCAGCTGTCTTCTTGTTGACAACTGTATTGCTCCTGCCTTCAAGATCTTGACTCAGCGATTTAGGCTGCTTGTTTTTTCCCGTAGGTGGCCAGAGCTTTATTTCAAAGTGAAGAAGGTTGTAGGCATGGTGGAAGGCGAGCAGTCCGAGGGTTACCTGGTGGACACCCGGAACACTTCTCTCTATCTGGTAAGGTGTCAGTGGAGAGCAGAGAGGGTTACAGGAGATCTGAGGCTGAGGTTGCACTGTGGATGGCAAATGTACCTGTGGAGGCTCGTGTCTCCTGCCATTGGAAAAGGGACGTTTCAGGGCAGACTTTGTCACTTGGTACCTGTCTTTACTTGGGTGATGTTCCACAGAGTGCTGTTTTTCCTTTCTCACAGGTGGGTTCCACAAACAGCACTGTCCCATCTGCCCCAGCCCATAGCAGCAATGAGTTCTGGAGCAGTTTGTCCCCTGCTGGGCTTTCTGACGTTGTGAAGCAGCTCTGTGATGCTCTTCGGCCTCACCTGAACAGTCGGTGAGTTGGGGTTCCTTCAGGGGAGCCCTGGAAGAGGTGGGACCACGGCCACAGGAGAACTCCCTGTCTGTTACAGGGCAGATGCGCTGAGCGGCGTGGGCAGCGTGCTCCTCTCGGGGCCGAGCGGCAGCGGGAAGCTGCTGGCTGTCAGAGCTGTGTGTAGCTGCCTCAACCTCCACATCTTCAAGGTAATTCCTCCTGCGGCCAGTGGATTGGTGGATTTGCAACACACAAAGAGTTACGGAAATGTTTTTTACGTCAGCCACACCAACGCTCCTGCTGCAGCCATGGCAGGAGCTTCCCCAGGAGCTGCTTCCATGCGCACGTGCAGACAAAAGGAGTCTGAGTATGCTGAGTTTAGCAGATAAAACATAAGCATGAAGAGATATTTCCTCTGGAGTGCGCATTCCAGTGCTCTGGAATCAGTAATTTAGAGATCTCTTTGTACAGGGGGTGCATTTGTACCTTTCTTCACTGCCTGTTGCTGTTACTGCTGTCAGGCTGATGTACTTTACCACAATGTGCAGTTGTGTTTCAGCAGAACTAAGGCATTGAGTGGACACTGTACCCTAGAGGGTGGCAGGAACTAAAATACACTGAGATAAATTAGACAGGTGATGAGGGCAGGAATTGCAGAGGCATTGGGTGTTTGTTTTCAGTTGTCCCCGTATAGGTTGGGCAAAAGGAATGTTGGAAAGTGAGGCACAAATGATGCTGAGTGGGAAAAGAAAAGCAGCCCTTGTTTTCATGTCAGCATGTGTACCAGACCTGGCTCAAAATCTCTTGGCCTGTAAAAGAGCTGCCCTATAACTGTGTTCACATTCACCACCCCACCCCTGCCAAGAGCAATGAAGTGGCAGGTAAAATTCACTGTAGTTGGTTTTATGTGAGAAAGGATACATTTCAAGCTGACTGTCAGTATGAAGAATTTGTTTTTATGTCAGTGGCTCCATGAAAACTTGTGCTCTGCTTTCCATATATGTCAAAAATCAGATCACATTTTAGGAAACAAACTTGAGAGTAGGTGCTGTGGCCGTGCAGATCCATGTCTTGCCTCAGCTTGAGTATCATGCACAGTTCTTGTCTCCCCACCACAAAAGCATAAAACTGAACTGGAAAAATTCAGAGAAGGACACTGGGGAAGATCAGAGGTCTAGACCAGTTTTTGTGTGGTGAAAAGCTGAATAGGCTCTTCAGCTTGAAAAATAAAGAATTTAGGGAGAGTTTGATACAAGTTTTTTCAAGATCTTTTTGAAAGAGTTTTTTTACAAGACCTTGAGTGGTCAGCAGAGCATGGAAAGTTTACTTTTCCTTGTGCCACCATTAGGTCTGGGACTGTCAGATGAAGCTAGTGGGAGCAGGCAAGCTAAAGAGATGGTTCTTGTAGGTCAGAGTATTTTGATGAGAAGTTTACTGTTACAAAACCACATCTGACTGGGAAAATCCCTTTTGATGGGAATGGCAGGTGCCTGGATGGCCAAAAGGAGGTATAACACCTGTCTGTCCAGCACAGAAATTCTGGGAACAAAGACAGTTTTCACCGACTTGTTAAATATGCTGTTTTCCTTCAGCATACCTCTTTTGTTCACTCTTGATAGTCTGTGAGTATCCCACAAATGCTTTCATTTCCTTGAACCTGTAGAGTTATGTTTGCAAAAGGGAGAGGATTGGAAGTCATATGGTGACTTTTCTAGGAGAGCTTCTGAAACTCCAGAAGGACATGGAAGAAGAAGAAAAATGGGAAGAATAGAGCAGGAAGGTTCCTTTTTTTTGTGGAAGGAAACTGTAGGCTTGTTCCTTTTTTTAGTTCGTTTTTTGCTCTTTTCTATCCAAGTAAAGCCGTGACACTGGGTCAGTGGAGGAGGTAGATACTGCCTTGACCCGCTGCTGTGCAGCTCATCTGGACAGAATCCTTTGTGGTGCTGAGCACTGACTTTTCTGCAGATGTGCCATGGCTTTTGGGATCCAGTGCAAGATTGCAGAGATTTCCGAGTACCCTCAGATCCATGTGTAGGCTGTGTTGGGGAGCCCTCTGTCACTGCCATGTCCTGTCAGGTGGCCTCAGGTTCTAGTGGGACGTGTGTGCAAGGCTACAGCTCTGGTTTTAGCCTTGTGTGCTGCTTTTAAAGTATAACACACTTACTGTTGAAGCCAGAGATACTTGCTGTCCATCTTATTCTCCTTTCCCAGCTTTTACACTCCCCTCCCTTTCTCACTGCCTGCCATGCTTACACTGCCATTCCACCTGCTCTTCCCTTTCTCTGGCTGTCGTGTCTGCTTTCCCACCAGGACACAGTAATTCTTCCTCCCTCTAGTCTCCACCACTTGATGATCAACACTTTTTTGTCCTTTCTCTCTGCCTTTCTGTACTTGCATAGAGACACTGCTGCCATTAGGCCTGCCACAACCCTTACTCCTGTTTTTTCTCTGTAGTACATGGAGCACAGGAGTTCCTCTGCTCTGTGTCTCTGCCCTTACACTTTATGTCAGATCCTGAGCTTTTCTCCCTGCTCCAAGCTACTCTTTCTGAGGATGAAACTCGGGGATTCCCAGAGATGGTTTGGCTTTCCCTGCACAACCTCGCAGCACCAGGAGGCAGCACTGCCCATTCCCAGGCTGCTGTTCAAGGCTCACCAGTCACCTCTCTCTTTGGGTGACTTCATCAAGTGTTTGCTTTGTAAACAGTGTCTGGGCCTCTTGCCACCTCTAACTTCCCCCCAAACACCCGTCACCTTCTACCTTCCTCTTGCACTTTGAGCCTGTGTGGCACTGATTGAACAGTTTCCTGAGCCTCCTGCTCTACTCTTGGCACTGTTCCTCCAAGACACCTTGTTCTCCCTGTCTTCCACAGCTCTCCCATCCCTTCCAGCTTAGGTTGCTGAGCCATGACATGCCCTGTTTCGATTTCTCCGGTCCCTTTGCCTCACCTCACTTCCTGCACACAAGCAAGGAACAGCCATTTACTCGTGCCAAAGCGTCCTGAATGTGTCTGTTTTGAATACAACCTGAACGTGTCTCTGGGAAAGATCCACTCTGACCTCCTTTGAGCTGTGAACGGCCCGTGGAAAGCTTTGTGGAATGTTGTCCCAGGCCCCCCAGCTGTCCATGTTGCAACTGTGTTGTGTGGTGTGTCTGGCAGGTCGATTGTGTTAGTTTGTGCAGTGACACCAGTGCAGCCACAGAGGAGAAAGTGCAGATGGCCTTCACCCAGGCCCAGCAGTACCACCCGTGTGTGCTCCTGCTCAAAGACATCGAGGTGCTTGGCCGAGACCGAGACGGGCTCGGAGAGGATGCCAGGGTCATTGCTACCCTGAGACAGCTGCTCCTGGACAGGGACCCAGCACTGAGGTATGGACCCTGCACGTTTGCTGTGGGCATCTGGGGTAACTGTTTGCTTCTGCAAATGGCCTAGCCACTGGAGAGTGAGTTGGGATATGTGGTGGCAGTGTAAGAGGGAAGCTTCCGCAGAGCTGAGACCATGCACTGTCCCCTTCTTCTCAACAGCCACCCTGTCCTGGTGATCGGCACAACCTGCAAGCCCCAGAATGTTCCTACAGATGTGCAGACCGCTTTCCTTCATGAGGTGAAAATTGAAGCCCCTTCAGAGGAGCAGAGAAGGTTGATGCTGAGCGTGCTGACGGCCAGCCTGCCTCTGGGCAAAGAAGTGAGCCTAGCCAAGCTGGCCCGCAGGACTGCCGTGAGTGAAACCACAGCAGCATGTGGAGATGGGCAGGCTGGGAGAGCTGGGCCTTCCCTACCTGGCCTTGGAGAAAGGGGGTAATTCCCACAGCCCAGTCAGCTTCTTCAGTGGTTAATCCTGGTCCTCAGACATCAGCTTTTAAATGCAGATTTCTGGTGCCTAAGGACTCCACACGTTTTGCAGAGGTGTTGGCTAATGTTCAGCTCTGCTACAAGACAGAGCTAACAGAAAAAAAAATGAAGCTGAAGCCTTTAACCAGGGCACAGAGACTCAAAGAACAGCTCTGCAAGGACTTTTCCCCCATACCTTTTATGGCCTAGGTGAAGCTGTGGACTGAACTGATGCTCTTTGTTTCCATGTTCACAGGGGTTTGTGCTGGGAGATTTCTGTGCCTTGCTGTCCCACAGCAGCCGGGCTGCTTGCACCCGCATCCAGGCCTTGAGGTAGCACAGGCCACAGGGCAGGGGAGGGCAGGGGCTGCAGCCAACCTGACCGTGCCCGGCAGAGCCTGACTCCCTTCCTTTTCTTCCCTCACCAGTTTTCCAGGTGGACTGAGTGAAGAAGTGGAGAGAGATTTTTGCACTGCTGGGTTCCCGGTGCTTGAGGAGGACTTTAGTGCTGCGCTGGAGCAGCTGCATGACGCCCACTCACAGGCAGTGGGAGCCCCTAAGGTGGGATGCTGGGGCACAAGGAGGGGGTGGGTTCTGCAGAGCTCTTGGCTCAAGATGTCTGTCACAGATCTTGCAGGGCTATGCTCTGGCATATTGCTTCCTGCTCTGTCATTCCATGTGCTCCTCCAGCTTTGAGTGGGACACAGTCCTCTGGGCTTTCCCCCATTAGTGATTTTCACCCCCTTGGCTTTGAATTTGTCAGGAAGGCCCTTGCAGGGCTGATTGCAGACCAGTTAATTGACTGAGCTGTGCAGCTCAGCCTTNATTGCAGACCAGTTAATTGACTGGTGCCACAGAGGTGCCAGCTGTGCAGCTCAGCCCTTTGAGGGGCACAGGCTGCCTCGCCTGTGGAAACAGAGAGGCAGTGATACAGCCTGGTGAGGGAGTTTCTCCAAATGTGTGAGAAGCCTTAGACTTGATCCCTGGCCTTGGATGCCGGTTGAGCTGGAGTGGCCTTTTCTGACAGGTGGGCAGTTTGAAGAGCTTGGGGGTTCTTCAGGGAAAGTGACATGGAGAGTCCAAGAAAAGCAGCAGAGTCAGCTTCTCAGGAGGGGTGTGATCTGCCTCTGGCAGCTTGGCACCCAGGGAAACAGCATTTGGGGGACTGGTATGGCTGGGTAATGTGGTGTTAGGACCAGGCCAAGTGATCAGAACCTCTTTTCCATGCCCCTGAGTGCAAATGACTGAGTTCAGCACAGGACAGGAAACCTTGGCCTTGGAGCAGTTCCTCTGGCACCTTCCCCAATTGCCCACTTAATTCATGAAGTGAACTCTGCTTTAAGGTGTTTGCCAAGTTTGCTGTAAGACAAATAACCACAGAGCATGCTCAGCTCTGTGAGCTGTGTGAATGGGAGCTAATTTGTTTGTATTTTACATTGCTGTATCGATTTGTTAATAATTGGTTGTGGTCAGAAAGCCCATTAGCAGACCTGGATACTCTCAACATTCATCACTTTCAGTTCCCTGCCTGCGTTTTCAGGTTAGTCACACATTTGTTTGCAGTTACAGCTTGAGCCTTCTAGAGAGAACTGCTTCCAGACCTCCAGTTGTTAACAGTGTCTGCACCATGTCTTAGACTCACAGTGTGCTCCCCTGAAAACAACCTTGCAGCAGTTTTCCAGCTCCTGTGCTGGTGTCTGTGGAGCTCTTTGTAGCAAGGCAGTATAAGGGAGAGGGCAGCTCTTGCGTTCATTGTCACAGCAGAAGAAGGGCCTGTGACCTTTGGCTTTAAAAGGTTTTTTTCTGAAAATCCCTGTTTTGTTTGACCTGATTTTCCTGGTGGACTTGCTGGAAGCTAGAGAAATAACCTGAGATAAGATCATTTCAGGTAGCAAAGCAAGGAGATCCAAGTTGGCTGAGGGGGAAAGAATTTTGCCCTAGCCTATTTTTAAACTCCCCATTTGCACTGACACCAACAGAGGCAGCAGCTGGGGGGAAGTGTTGTGGGGCTTTGCTTTCTCTGCACGTTCCCAGGGGAGCTGCTCTGACTCTCAGGAGGATGCCAGGCAGACTGTGGCATTCCAGCTATTCCTGAAGCCGTTAGCAGAGCAGCAGTGTGCTCCAGGATTGTTTTGCTCAGCACAAAATAAACCAAGTGAGGATGGCTCACCCGTCTCAGGTTTGGTGGCTTTCCTCTGTTGGCCATGACCCCTCACATGTCTGCAGCTGACTCCATCCCTATCTGTTTCTTGTGAGCATACATGGACTTTGTTCTTGCATCCCCCTTTCAAAAGCAATGAGTGTTCCATGCACTGTCCTACAGGATGTCTGTCCCTCACATCCTCCTTTCCATCACAGAGGTCCTGGCAGCCCAGGTTCTGTCACTCTGCAAGGTGTGAAGCCCTTGCACTGTCTTACCCCACTGGGGGATAAAGTGCCTTGAACACAAGTAACTCAAAATTGCTAGGTCCAGGTTTCTTCTTTTTTTTAATTTTTTGTTCTTTTTTATGTTTACCTTCCCTCATGCATCCAAAGGCTGTCTGCACAGGACTGTCCCCCGGCCAAAGCTGCAGGCAACCCTGGCAGATACTTCCCTGTATTTTTGCGCCAGGCGATACGAGGTGCAATGGATGTTGGAGATGAGGCGCACACTGCGAGTGCAGCATGCTTGGGGACGTGTTTGTACAGTTTGTTTGCAAAGCTCAGAAGAGGGGAAATGCAGATGCTGCGTTCTGGAGCAAGAGCTGCCCAGGCATGCTCGGGACTCAGGAAGAAGTGCTGACAAGGATTCTCCCTCTCTTGGCAGATCCCCTCAGTGGAGTGGCAGGACGTTGGTGGGCTGCAAGAGGTGAAGAAGGAGATCCTGGACACCATCCAGTTGCCGCTGGAGCACCCAGAGCTGCTGTCACTGGGCCTGTGCCGCTCCGGTCTGCTGCTGTACGGGCCTCCGGGGACAGGGAAGACCTTGCTGGCAAAAGCTGTGGCAACAACGTGCGCCATGACATTCCTTAGGTGAGAAGTGTGGGTCATGCAGTGGGACTGACTCCCTCCTGGCAGGGGATGAGCATCCTCTAAGTGGCTTTCTCTTCTCCCTGCCCCACAGTGTGAAGGGGCCGGAGCTCATCAACATGTACGTTGGGCAGAGTGAGGAGAATGTGCGTGATGGTGAGGATGTGCATCCTGCTCCTGCCTGTGGGAAGATGGGGCTTTTCTGTAGTGCTGGAGGGAAGGAGGTAGTGCTTAAACCCCTTTTCCCAACTCCCACCCACAGCTCCTAGCAAGGGCTTGAAACCAGCTGCCTCCTGCACCCACTCTGTTCCCTGCCTCGCTGCAGCTTCCCCTCCTGCTCTCTCTGCTCCTGTTGGTCCTGTCCCTGGTGTTCCTGATGGGACAGCAGCCCCTCAGAGACACAGCTGAGCCTCGGGGCCCATCCTGCTGGGTGCTGCCTGTCCCTGCTTTGTTGAGCCACTCAGGCAGGAGCAGTTGGTGGTGGTGATACAATGGGCATCTGGTTCGCATCCACAGCTCTTCCCTGCTGGGAATGTAGCAGGTCTTATTGCTGTTGACTGCTCCTCCAAGTCTTTTTCACCTTTTGTGCTGTCTCCTCACAGTGTTTGCCAGAGCCAGGGCAGCTGCTCCCTGCATTATTTTCTTTGATGAACTGGATTCCCTGGCCCCCAGTCGTGGGAGAAGTGGAGATTCAGGGGGTGTCATGGACAGGTGAGTGAGCATCAGGTGTCCTTGGGAGAGCAGCATACCTGCCTCAGCTGTGGGCAATGCATGAGATTGCCCTGCAAGGCAGAGTCCATTCCACCTCTCTTTCTCTGTTTTTTCCCCCCTCTGCTCCCTCAAGCTCGTCGGCATGGCCTGTCTCCTCTCTCTGAGTGTTAGTACTGCTGTTTGCATTGCCTCAGGTTCCCGATTGCCCAAGCTTGTTGTGCAAACATTTGGTTAAGACAGTCTCCTCCATCTGCTTCTGTGGCTGCCAAGTGCTCCCTTTGGCCTCTCCAAGGTCATCCTTCACACCCCTGCCATGCTGTCCTCCCATTAGTTGCTGCTTCCCTGTGGTGGGAAACCTTTCAGCTGCTTCTGGCAGAAGCAAAAGTATGTACAGCTTAGAGATACCCAGAAACAGGCTTATTTTCCCATGGCCTCTTCTGCTAAGCTTGGTAGTCCCCATCCAGTCTTCCTCTTCTGAAGGACTGTCTGGGTACCAGGGGTTTGGACTCACTATGCCGTGAGCCCACATCCTCACTTGCTGTGCTAGTGGAGAAATCTGGGTGGCTTTGTCAGGGCTCTTCAGGGAAAAGGAGCTGAAGTCCAAGAAATAGACCTGCCAGTGGCCTTGCTTCTTCCTCTGTTCATTGGTGGCTGAGGGAGACAGTGGGTGACTTGGCAAGGTCTAGTTGTGAGCATCCTGTCTTGCTCCCTGCAGAGTTGTCTCACAGCTCCTCGCAGAGCTCGATGGCCTTCATTCCACCAGAGAGGTGTTTGTCATTGGAGCCACGAACAGGCCCGACCTCCTGGACTCAGCTCTGCTACGGCCGGGCAGGTAATGTCACATTCTACCCTGCCTCACTCCAGGGTGGTTCCCCAGAGCTCCTCATGCAGTCGTGAGCAGGACTGTGTCCCCACCATGTTCCCTCTACAGAGATCATTCCCAAAGCCCCCTTGCCCTGGCTCACAGGGGAGATGGAAGCCAAGAGGAGGCCAGTGCCCGTGGCTGTAGCAGCAGCATAAGATACCACGGCTTGTTGCCCCCACCACTCAGGTTACTGCCCCAGCAGCACAGCAGGGCAATAAGGGACCTGCTATTGCACTGAACTGGTGGGAGGAATTGGTCCCCCAGGGTCTTTTCTGCAGAGCTGCCCCTCAGCTGCTCCTCAAGCCTTCGTCTTGCCTGTCCCGGGGCAGGACTGTTGTTGGACACTGAGTGGCTCCTGTCAGCCCATTTCTCCAGCCTGCCACTGTCTCTCTGAAGAGCAGCCCTGCCTTCCAGCACATTGACTGCTTCCCTCAGGCTTTGTATCATCCACAAACTTGGCAGCAGAAGGAGCTGTCCCAGGGCCACCCTTCAGCTCCTGGTGCACAGGGCTGAGCACTTGTGGCAGGTTTGCTTGGGCCTGTTCTCAGGTATCTTCTCTCTGCTGACAGGTTTGACAAGCTGGTCTATGTGGGCATCAACGAAGACCGGGAGTCGCAGCTGCAGGTGCTGAGCGCTGTCACCAGAAGGTGAGTGGCCCTGTGCTTCTTGTTATGCTCAGGAGTGTCCAGGCTGTGATCCGTGTGTCTTTCCAGTCACTGGTTGTGTGGGATCACTGAGCAGCAGGGTTTGGCTGCTTTCCCAGCTGCTCTGAGATCCTGAGAACATCTCTGGAGGGAGAAAAGCAAGCCCTGCAATTCAGGAGCAGGAGTACCACCCACCACAGCTGGGTGAGTGGTTGTGACTGCCTCTGCAGGGACTCTGTCATGGATAGCTGTGATCACCTCTGCCTGTGAGATAAGGTGGTAGGAGAGGTGAGACATGGGCAGGCTGCAAGCAGCTTGTCACACGGTGTCTTGGCAGCCATGCCCTCCAGCAGCCTGCTGGTCATGCCGGAGGAGGCTCGCTGTCTGCAGCAAGGCTCTGATGGGATAGTCTGGTGTTAAAGTGGTTTGTACTGCCTGTAATTAAACGTGTTCTTATCCAGCCCTGGCTGTAGGTTGTTGCCAGGCAGGTGGAGCACTTAATTTATCTAAGTGAGAAGTCAAACACCAAGTGCATAAACAGACTGTTCTAGAGAGTTCATCCTGCACCATGGTTCCAAGACTGCTCCCTGCATCCTTTGTGCTTCCTAGCTTGCAACCAGAGAGGTCCAGGGCAGCTGTGGATAACCCAACCCTGGAAGTGTTAAAGGCCAGGCTGGATGGGACTTGGAGCAGTCTGATCTAGTGGAAGGTGTCCCTGCCTATGGCAGGGGGTTGGAACTGGCTGATCTTTAAGGTCTCTTCCAACCCAGACCATGCTGTGCTGTGATGCTGTGATTCAAAGTTTCGTTTGATTCTGCTTAGGAGGAGAGAGGACCTTGCTGCAGGGATGTTTCAAAGAGAGGTGACTGTAGAAAAAAGCAATAAACCAAACTCTTTGGTTTTGTTTTTTTTTTTTTTTTTGAGCATGCAGAGCACAGTCTGCAAGCAGCTAAACATGGGTACTCTGTCCTGCTGGAACACTGGCTGCCACAGCTCTCCTGGTCTGTTTTTTCTGTGGCTTTTACACCTGCATTTTTCTCTCTTGGCAGGTTTAAACTGGATCCTTCTGTGAATCTCACCAGCATCCTAGAAAAATGCCCAGCTCAGCTGACAGGAGCTGACATCTATGCCCTGTGTTCAGATGCCATGATGTGCGCTGTCAAACGCAAGGTGGAATGGATTGAGGAAGGTGGGAGCCCTGCCCTTACCTGTGCCACATGTTGGAGCAGCCCAGCACAGGGGCAGAGAGGAGAGTTGCTGTTAGTTGGGCTGTGTGACAGGATCCTCAGCAGCTTTGGGACTGGGCTCTGGGTTATTGGCAGGCAGGCAGTTTCTGCAGATGTGGTCATCTTCACCTTGGCCCCAGGGGGAAGGAGAGAGACAGGTTTTCCTTGCAGTCTCTGATGGCTGGACAGTGGGCTTTTGGATCTTGCCAGCTGCCCCTATTCTCAGCCCTTTCCTGTTCTTCCTCTCATGCAGGGCTGGATACTGAGAGGTCTGCTCTGATCCTGACCATGGAAGACTTTCTGCAGGCTGCTGCCAGGTTGCAGCCATCGGTCTCTGAGCAGGAGCTGCTCAGGTACAGACTCATCCAGCAGAAGTTTGCGGCCTGCTAATGCTCAGCAGAGCTGGGATTGGAGGAAAACAGGCACAAACAGGCACATGCCTGCTCTTCCCTGATGCCTCCTGGGCCCCCTTCTTTTGAGCTTGGGTGGAGGTAGTGTCTGTGCAGCATCCCGAGCCAAAGCCTGGTGGAAGTGCTATCCTGCTCAGCCCAGAGGGTGGTGGGTTCTGTAAGGCCACTCGCGTGGCCGGTAGCTACCAGGAATATACCAGGGTGACCTCCTTGTGGGCAATGTAGGAGTGTCTCCGTGGGTGACAGGGCATTCAGTGGTGGGGGAGCAAGGCTCAAACTGCACCTGGTTTGGCAGCAAGTGCAGGGCTGGACACAGCTGCTTTTTGGGTTGTCAGCCCCCAGGTAGGGGTGCTGGCCCGAGGGCAACAGGACACAGGGCACTGCTGCTCCAGCAGGCCTGGACTTGACATAGTCTCTGAATAAAGACAGGTTTTTTAGCTCTAAGTATTCATTGCCTGACCTCAAGTTGTTGCTTGCTGATGGTGTCTGTGGGCTCAGGAAGGTCCCTGCAAACCCCTGGGTGGGCTGGGTGGTGCAGGGAAATCACTGTCCTGCAGGTAGAGAGGGGAGCACACCTGTGAATCAGGCTGGAGCCACTCTCATCCCATCAGAATGGCTGGAGCCCGTGGTGGATGAGGAGAGCCTGAGGGAGTGGGGCTTGCTTAGCTGGGAGCTGAGCTCCCTCTGCAGCGGGAGCCCAGTTCTTGCTGGAGGCGCTGGGTGACAGGACATGAGGCAATGGGAGCAAATGGCAGCAAAGATTCCCATCGGATAAGGGAAAAACTCCCTTAAGAGGGAGAGGGAGGGCTTGAGCCTTGGAAATACTCAAACTTGGCTGGAGCAGACTGGAGCTGCCAAGTGTGCTGAGCACCAGTTGGCCCAGACCCCCGGAAGTCTCACCTGTCTTCAGAGCCTCACAGCAGCTGCTGGCAGCATCACACATACCCTGCTTCCCAGCCTTTTCCAAGGGTGCCAAACAAACGGCACTTGAGCCGTGTGCAGCAGCCACCACGGCCTGGTCCCTGCAGCTGCTCCTGCAACCCCTGGGCAGCCTGAGGGGTTGCTGGTGCCCAGCTCTGCCCCACCTGCTGTAGGCATTGAGCCTGCTGACAGCTGGATCCCTGGGCCAAGCGTGGCTGTGAGGGCCTGCTCCCCACGGAGCTCCTCTGCTAAGGGCTGGTTCCCTTCTGGCATTCCATGCGTGAAGGCCCAGCTGGCGCACACCTGGAGCCCTGTTGCTCTGGCGCCTGAGCGTGTTCAGGCAGGGCTATCCCTGACCGCACTGGGCTCGATCTGGGCACCACATCTTCCCCAGGGCAGAACAGAGGCAGCTGCAGCCACAGCAAAAGCACTGGTGGAGCCTCCCGCTGTGGAGCCTCCCCACTGTGGGAGCCCTGGTGGGGGGTTGAGGAGTGTCAGGAAAAGGAGCCAGCACCTGTTTGGGAGGTGCACATGAGAAAAAAGGTTGCAGCACACTCCTGTGCAACCACCTGGGAGCCAGCTCACCCTTGCTTCCGCTTCAAGGGGGCCCCCAAACCCCACACTGCCGGCATGTCTGGCACCTGCAGCTGGAGACTTGGAGCTGAAGCTGTGCCTGCACCCATCCCATGGTGCCCCCAGGCTGAGCACCTCCTTCCCCAGAGTTTTGAGGAGGCTGTGGCCGTCCCCCTTGCCCCGTACCCTGCCCATACAGGGACACATGGACCATGATCTCAGGTAGCTCTCACAAATGTTCTTAATTAACAGGAGGGGTCTTCCAGGTGGTTCTCAGCCATGTCCCCACCCCCTGCTTGGACCCAGAGCTGCTCGCTGCTCTCAGCCACCACAGTCCCATCTCCGTAGCCCCCTCAACCTGTCTTCTTCACAACGTGGATGAAGTAGCAGGGCACGTGGGCCTGTCCCGGTGTGTAGGGCTGGAAGTCACCCAGGACGCTGTGCTGGCACTTCCCCTGGAAGGCACCTTTCAGCAGAGCTGTGAAGGCCTCCAGCCGGTGGGGGTAGTATGAGAGCCGAAACTTGCTGCAAGGAGGCAATGCTGGTGAGGCAGGGCGTCAGTGGGGCACAATGCCAGCCCCCTGCCCCCATGCTGGGAGCCACCTCTGCAGCCCTTCTCACCTCAGCTCTGGGTCTGCCCCTGCCTCAGTGGGGGGAACCTGCACCGTGTAGTCCAGGGTCACCATGTGTGCCTTGTTGTTTACCAGCAGCACTGAGGTGGTGATGTCCTTGGTCAAGTCACTCTGGGAGACCACAGGAGGACATCTGTGTCCTGTGGGGACTCAGTGGCCCCCAGCCTGGGCACAGTCCTGCTGCCTGCCCCACCCGGCCCCCTTGAGGCCAAGGGGTTGGGGCAAAGGGGATTGGGATGGGGTAGGGTCAGCCACCGACCTTGTAGTAGATGTTCTTGCCGGGCGGTGCGCAGCCCGTGGCCAGGATGTGGTCATAGTTGCGGTGGTCAATGACCAGGACACCGCCGGGCCGCACCATGCTGGCAATGTTCCTCAGGGCCAGCTTGTGGTCACTTTGGTCCCCTGGGGAGGAAACTGTGCTGTCTCCAAGCACTGGCTGTGCCCCATGGCACAGCCCATATGGCCTTATCTTACCCATACACACACACACACACACACACAGAGATATATCTGCCCCTACCATCTTCCCATCAGTCTCAGCTTGGAGAACCCACAGCTCCACCCATGGCATGAGCTCAGGCTCATTCTCAGCCTCAGCATGCCTTGTGGGAATCCCACCACCCCACTGGTAGCACAAGTCTGGGTGTGCCTCCAGCCTTGCCAGAGCTGTGACATAGATGCACACACCTCCACCATGACCATGGAACCCAGTGGGCCCACTCATGTCACAGACTGGGACAGTGGGGCCTCAGCTCCAGCCTCCCTAGAGATGTGCCATGAAACAGCAGCTCCAACGTATGTAATCCCCTGCCCCACTAATGGCATGAGTCAGGGCACGTTCTCAGCTGGAAGACACTATGCACACGTGCATGGGTAGTCCCCCTCCTCTCTCCTGCCCCCAACTCACCTTTGAAGTCAGGCAGGTGGGCAAAGGAGTTGCCAAGGCAGATGACTGCATCAAACCCGTCCCCTGGCTTCTCCAGGTCCTTCTCCAGTGTGAGCCAGTTGGCCTCCTCGATCACTGCAGCACATGGAAATGGATGAGGGCAGGGACACTCAACAGCCTCCCCTGCCTGCAAGACCCCATCCCACCATAACCTAGCCCTTCCTTGGCCCCTGTGGGTGGTGGATCTAGCCTCTGGCCAGCAGTCAGGCAGGCAAGGACCATGGCTTGCGTTTGCTCAGCAGCTGGCACCGGCGGGTCCCTGCAGCAACGTCACCTGGCCTGTGGCAATCCCAGGTGAGGGGCCTGAGCGCTGCGAGGGCCGTGG
This sequence comes from Atrichornis clamosus, assembly GCA_013400975.1. NCBI lineage: Eukaryota > Metazoa > Chordata > Aves > Passeriformes > Menuridae > Atrichornis > Atrichornis clamosus. The sequence goes on along the minus strand of WBMZ01012863.1, from coordinate 799 downwards.
ACGTTGCGGTAGAGGCGCAGGGCAGGAGCCCTCTGCGCTGGGGTGGGGTGTCAGTGTCCGCAGGCCCCTCCCGGCTCCCACAGCCCCCGCACCCCATCGGTCGAAGGGCTCCTCCTTGCGCCGCTCCCAGCGCTCCTTCAGCGCGTACTTGAGCATCTTGTCGCTGGCGTCGACGCTGGTCACCTGGAAGCCCTCCTCGAGCAGCATGATGGAGTCCACCCTGGGGACATGGCTGTCAGCGGGGCTGGGGGCAGCTGAGGGGGCCGGGGGGCTTGGAGGGAGGGGGGCACTGGGGATGGCCGGGGGCAGCGATGCCCAGGGTAACCCCGGGCAGGGATAAAGGACACCTGGGAGGCGGGCGGGCGCGGGGCGCGGTGCCTCACCCGGTGCCGCAGGCCACGTCGAGGACGGAGCGGCAGCGGTGCTGGCGGAGCAGCGCCAGAAGCCAGCTGCGGTACTCGGCCGTGCGGCTCCGCGTGTCCCCGATGTAGAGCTGCCACACGCGGGCCGCCTGCCCGTCCGCGTACTGGTCCGGCAGCCCCTCCGCCGCCACTCCCAGCGACCGCGTCCGGTACACGCTGTCCACCATCCCGCCGACACCGACACGGACACCGACACCTCCGCTGCCCCTCGGCCTCGCTGCGCCGCGCCCCCGCCGTGCACCGCCCCCTACTCCCGCCCCCGCCGTCTCACCAATCCCCGCCGCGTCCGCCCCCGCGGCTCCGCCAATCGGCGCTCCGACCGCCCCGCTCCCGCCCCCGCGCCAAACCACGCCCCCTGACCGCGGCTCCGCCAATCC
>WBMZ01012862.1:0-48960 GCA_013400975.1 Atrichornis clamosus | reverse complement strand
GAGAGGAGAGGAGAGGAGAGGTCAGCCTAAAGCCACAGCTGATCTAAAGTCTTCTTTCTGCTTTCTCTCCCTTTCTTTTCCACCCACCCTTCAATGTTCTCAGGAAGGGAGTATGATCAAAATCCTCTCACGTCCTTGCCCTGCAAGAGAACACCTTTTTTCTGAGGACATTGACTGTTAACTTAGAGGCAGAGGAACTTCAACAGTATTTGACAACTCGGAGGCAATACACCTTTACTAAAGAAACAGACAACTTTGAATATGGATTTTTACTTAGAAGGCCATAAATAGTCATGGTGACATACTCTTTCTTATGTGACAGTATGTGGTGTAGCAGGTGACTCTGCATTCCACATACATGAAAGCTGTGATAACCAAAAGTCCTTGTTTCATTACTGCATTGGTACAGGGAGAAGCTTTAATTCCCATGCTGCTTCCACTACCTAAAATGAAGTGTAGTTTTGACCTCTTTGGTACCAGCTTCAAGTAACAGAGACATGTTTTGACTGAGACAACATCACCAAGAGTGGCCTGTGGCTATGTGTTTCTATCTGAGTCATCTGAAAGGAGACCTCTGCTCTGAAGCAGGGTAACATCACTTTTGAAATCAAGTGCTTCTAAAATATCTGAGAAATACTTTGAAAAATTCTGATTTTGTGGTCTTTCTCAGACTAAAAATGGTAGCACCATGGGGACTGAACACACCCCAGAAAACCCTTCAACTTCAGAAGTCATAGACAATATAGCCTAGTTATTTTTAAAAGATTTTATTAGATCAGTGATGACTATACAGTAGGGGGTGTTTCATCACAGCAATATTTTGCATAGCAATGCACCCTGCAAGGCTTGTGCTGTGAGGCTGCAAGCCTGGGGTTAGAGACCACCAAGCAGCATTTCATTCTGTGTAGCACAGCAATTGTTCTGATGCTACAGAAGGCCAGGAAACTACGGAGAAGCCACTTTCTTAGGTTACAGGATGACATTTCTGGATTATTCACAGTAACATACATTAATACTTTACTCTGTTTGGCACCATTTACGCATGGAAAGCTTTACAGTTATTAAGGCTGGATTCTGTAACTGACTCACAGAATCTGCACTGTGTGCCCTTGTTTGCTCTATGGCTTTCGAACAATATTAGGAGAAGGTATGAAGAGTTTCCACCACATTGGCAGAGAATTGCAAAATTTCATGGCCATTCTGACTTCCATTGGGCCAAGCAGCAAGAGATGAATGCAAGCTGTTCCTCTCTATTCAAATAAGACAGGGGAGAGGAAAGGAAAAGCAGACAATTATTTAGAGTATCTACAATATGTGTAAGTGCAGGAATGTGTGCCCTGTGTGGGGATTAGGCGTACATTTGCTTCACAGATGGCTGCAGCAATTTAAGGGATTTTTCCAACAGACCCTTGCCTCTGGCTATATGTTGCAGAGTCTGAACACACTTAAGCTTCTTCGGTGTAATGACCAGTAGCATAAACTAAAAAGTCCAAGGACCTTAGCTCAAGCTAAGTTCTAGGCTTCATACTAAAACATATGAGGAAGGTTCATACTTCTTTTCTCCTGCCAGAGTTGATGAGGTGTTATTCTCTGGTTGATGGGAAGCAAAATATCAAACTGCTCCAGCTGCTTGCTTCAGTGAGGGCGCATCCAAGTCATAATTGAACAAGACCTGAAATATCCATATGAGACCAGAAAAATAATTTTGTGGTCAAGAGAAAGATGACCTGTGGTTAGCTCAGGAAAGCAGTGCAAGTTGCTTAGAGCCTAAGATAAGAAGTTCAACCCTATGCAAGAAGTAAGTTAGTAGTTTCCCTAGTCTAATGGTGTTGCTGAAAATGGGGGGTTTCTGTTTCCAATTGCTTAAATCTTCCTTTTAAAATGAGTAAAACCATAGCAAGATTATGGATTTATCATATTTAAAATATACCTGGTATAATTTTGATAAAGTATTTATAATTAGAGGGTGGCTATAAATAAAAATTTAAACTTTCAATATGTGTTAGATTCAAAAGAATTTTATTCCCAAATCCAGTATGGCAAAGAAAAGAAGAGAAGGAGGGGAGGAAGGAAAAAGAGGAAGGGGCAGAGAGAGAGTGATCATATCAAAAAATAAGCCAGAAAAATAGAGAAGACATTAGTCTAGGAGACTGGTATTCAGTTTTTAACTGATGGATAACCCATTAACAATATATGATTTAGCAATTTTTAATGCTTCTTGTTGTCTTTACCACAGTAGATTTATATTTATTCTTAAACCTCTCCTAGAAAAACATTTCTGTCCTAATTATTTTTTTAAAATTATTTATTTTGTCTTAAATTAAAACTTCCACTGATTACAATGGCAAGTATATCCATATGTAGGGAAGATGATGTATTATATTGTACTTAAAGTTGCTTTGATAGAGATGACTTTGTAGCTTCATTATCAATACTAATATGTGATAGTCTGAAGTTGCAACTGACTTCATCTGTTTTAAAGAAAAAAGAAATTAAAAACTCTTTTACTCTTCCATGGTAAAGTATGTTGAAATAACTGAACCGCATAAGACATTTTTCTTCTATAGGTTTTAAAGATAAGGGAAAATTTCACAGAATATCTTTCTTTCTCTAGTGGAGTGAAAACAAATCTCTGTCCCCAGAGCCCAGAAATTATTTGACCAAGTATTTCCAAGCAACTCAAAGTATTTCTGATTCAAAAGCTTTCAGCAATCACATTTGCACTGTACTAAAAGATCTGCAGCATGATGACTGCCACAGTTCAATTACCATGATGACGCAGGAGGAAAAGTCTATTCTAAGCTTCGATGGCTATTCATTAGGCCATGTTAAGAGACCCACTCAGAAGGCTCAAGTGTCTCTGCTCTTAATGGGAGACTTAACCAGAGAAAATGCATCAGAAGATGGCAAGTTTTCATCAGAGTTCAAGCAAGTTCAGAGCTTATGAATGACACCTCCAGTAAAGGCAGGTAGAGCTACAAAAAGAGGAAGGGAAGAAACAGCAATAGGTAGAAAAAAAGTCTCAACACCACACTTGCTGTTTTGTCTTTTTCTTTTGCGTTTCCTAGTTTCCTTGCCTTTTTACTTCGCAATTCAAAAACCAGCTGTCTGGAGAATTTTCTAAGCCAAAAGAACAGAAACATCTAGGAAGGATCAAGGTAGGCAGCTCCTTGTGTTCATTCAGTATAAAGCAGAGTAAAATTTGGCCTGACTTTGAAATGACTGTAATGTCTGCAATCACAGCAAATCATACTTGCTGCCAGAAATCATACCAGTAGTTCTGCCTTTTTAGTACTGCTCTTGCTTATTTTCTCAACCAAGAAATAGCCACTTATATTTCCTGTAGAAAATCACTGCCACTGTGAATTGCAGAATATAGCAGATGTCAGCCTGGCTAGATAGATTTTTCCTATACAAAAACAATTTAAATAAAATAATTTTTTTAATAGTCTAATGTATTTCAACGTTAAAATGCATTTCAGGGTGCAAAGTAATTTACATTTGAAAGCCACAAGTCATCTCCCCACACACACCAGAGATAAATGAATAGCCCTATACAAGAAAAATTTCTCTGAATTGTTTCTGTCAATTTTGAAAGATGAGGGCATACAATTTAAAGTTATTTTGTAGTAGGTCATTCTTAAGAGTCTAAGACAGCCAAGAGGTTCAGGCTCTATAATGATTATATTTAATAATTACATATAATGATTTTACTAGTTTAAAAATTTTGCAGAAGTCAGATCTGTCTCAGCACAATATATCAAAACCTTAACTTAATAAATTTGTTTTAATAAATACTGAATTAAAGTTTCCCTGAAGGTATTATTGAACTTGCCGATGTTAACAACAAGTCAATGACAGGAAATGAGTTATATTTAATTTTGAACACTAAATGAATGCCAGATCTAACACTGAGTCTTGGACTACTCCGTAATGTTACAGAATTGTTGACACTGTACACATCTTGGAGCCTTCATACTGGGATTTGAGAGTGGTTGAAACTAAGGAATGGTATTTTGTTATCCTATTTCATTCTGTAGTCATTTGCCAAAAAATGGATTTATGTACCTAACGTCTGACAATCACTGTCTTTATGTCTCTCTTACTGTGTTTTAGTGGCAGATGTCATCTAAAATATTTAAATGAAAAGAAAGGGAAATACTAGAAATTAGAATAAAATTTTGTGTCAGATATGTTTTATTTTCAAAAGTGAATGAGACATTTAGGGGTCCAATTTCAAAAGCATTTTTGTTAAATTTTGTTACTTCTTTCAAGAGCATCTCAAAAGTTAGGTGTTAATTCACCTTTAATTATGTGCCTGGACATCACAAAGGACATCTAGCACTATTTTGATGGATTGAAATATCTCTGAAATTCTGATTGTCAACATTCAGTTGAATATAAATGGCCTAAATTTATGCTGCAAATAAGTTAGAGGCACCTAAAGCAAAATTTGAAAATTACCAGATTAAGCACAGATGGATTACAGAAATCCATGTATAAACTAATAATCGAAATTCCTTTTACAGTTATTGGAGAAAATTGCATCATATATAGAACTATAGAATCATAGAATGATTTTGGTTGGAAGAGACCTTAAAGATTATCTAGTTACAAGTAACGTTTTTAGGGTGCAATTAATTTCATCCTAAAGCATGCATCTAAAACTGGCCAAGTGACTCCCCCTCTGAAATATTCCTGTCTTCTGTAGTGGTTGTCTCCATTGATTACAAAAGGGAATGTGTACGACTGGGGTAAGAAGAAGGGGCCAACAGATAAAGATAGCTGAGGGTTGAAACCCTTTCTAATTTATTTCATCTGAAACCTCTTTCCAGAGCCAGCCAGGTGCCAATTAGGTGCTGTGATTTCAGTTCATCAGCCTACGCAGTGCAAGACTTTAAGAGCTTTCTCATTTGAGATAAGTCATCAAAACTGTATTGAGAATAGCACAGATATGCTAATCTACACACTGTCCTCCAAAATACAGATGAATCCTGTTCAGAACCATCAAATCTAAATAGCCCTGTTCCTGGGTAAGGTCTTATATTGTATCTGAATCATGTATCTTGAACTCAAAGGGTTCGCTTCACTTATTTTTCATTTCTTGCTAATAAATTTTTGATTCTTTTCTCAAGCCAATAAAAATTATAACACTGAGAAGAGGATGAGACCACAAAAAAGGCTTCACATTAAAGTGAAAGACAGCAAGTGTAGTGACAAGAAAAAGTTATTAGGAGATCTACATCTTTTGGAAGATGTGACTTATTTACTTATTCAAAACACTGGATAGCATCTGATGTTAACCAAATTGTTATTGTAGGTGATAATTAAACCAAAACACTCTACTACTAACAGTCACTACAATGAATTTAAATTTATTCAATTCAAGCCTCATTAGTATATATCAAAAATAAATCACTTGCATATGTATCTGTGGAGCTTTTAAATATTTTTTATTCTAAGAGATAAACCATTTGTTCTACTTCCAGTTAAAGGTCAGCCAGTACTTCTCTTAACACCTTGCTTCCAATGTTTATAAGTTGGCTGTAAAAATTAATTTTGAGTGGAAAAAGTAGGCAATTTTTTTTCCAGGCAAGAAGAAAGGATTCTTTCTCACAAGTAAAGACAATCTAAAATAGACCTCATTTTTAAACTACAGAACATCTTGTAGAACTTCTCAGTCTTTTGATTCAATTATAGTTATTGTAGTATGCCTACTTTACGTAGGCAGGGGGAAAAAAAAAGAGGGCTGGCCAAGGAAGAAGAATCTCTTTCTATTTGGGAAATTAACAGATATTTTTGAGCCAGAAGAGTGATTCTTACCTAGAAATCCATGTACTGCTTTTATATAAGAACAACAAAAACTGGAGAATGGTTTTGGAAATATATCCTACTATTTTCATCTGTCAGAGGATCTAAAGCTGCTCCAGCAGAACATTGGAAGATCCTTTCCATCTGCTTGGCACCTGGGATATCACACCTGAGCACTCTGTCTAGACTGAAGTTGCCTAGTTAAGGTAAATATTTCTATGCTGATAGTAGCCCAGCAAAGGCTGGCAAGCTTGTCAGGGGGCTTGAGCACAGGATGTATGGGGAGAGGCTGAGGGAATGGGGCGTGTTCAGTCCTATGAAGAGATGATAAAATGGGGATCTTGCTGCTGTCTACAGACACCTATGTAGAGAACATAAAGGAGATGGAAGTGCACAATGGAGAGATGAAAGGCAATGAGAAAGATGGAATGTGGTAAATTCTGATTCAATATAAGAAGTATAGTTTTTAGTATGAAGGTGGTCAAATACCAGAGCAGCTTGTCTAAAAGGGTTGTGCAAAGGCCATCCTTGGAGAGACTCAATACTTGACTGGGCAACCTGATCTTACTGGACTTGCTTAGGGGAGAGGTCACAGTGGATGACTTCTGGAGAACCCTTCAAACTCATTTGAGCCTGTGAGTCCACTTTTACCTACTTGTAAAAATTCACATTTGTATGTACACCTTCACTGAAATGGTCATTGCAGGGCCAAAATGTTTCAGAAGCTGAGGCCAGAGGAAGTTAAGTTTATTATCTCCTGTAATGTAGCAGTAAGATAATTAAATCTTTTTTTTTTTTTTTTAGATCTTGGGAGTACAAATATTCTGGGAAAGAAGACAAAAGACCTCAGGGCAGGCAATTGTCTGTAACTCTAGCAGACCTACACCACCCAGGAGACGAGGCAGGCTCCTTACACAGCAAGGCATTACCCTTCCCTCTTAGCAGGCAATTGCAGCACTGTCCTTCTTTTCAGTCATTATCTCCTGTTGACTCATCTGTGGACACCCATCTGGTTTGAGGTGGAGGTTCTGCTTCGAAAGCTAAGAATCAAGTGTCTTCTTTCCACATATATTTACACTGACACAAGGGTTATTACACTTTTACACAGGTGTTAAAATGCTGCAAGATGTCATGTTGTTAACATCTGCCTCACACAGGTGTAAATGGCCATGCAAAGTACATTTTAATATGTTCAGTTTCATTGTTTATTACGTTTCAAAAAGACTCTGTAACCAGATCAAGGCTGTAATGAATTTGCTTGAAATAGCTTTTGTATTGTTTTTTGATGATTTTTGAATTACTAAGTGACACACAAAGGTTTCTATAAGCTATGTTCAAGTACATGTAGTGATGTATAGTTTTGATACTCTGCTGTCAAGAATCTGTGTTTGCAGTGCGTGAATCGGCATATATCAATAGTAATATTAATTTCATTATGCCAGCTCTGGCCCTTGAATTTTTTTTTGGAAATAGATCTATACTGGGTCAAATTTTTAGAGACTCTGAAACACTACTCTGATGCAAATAAAACTATTTGAAGAGTGCCAAAAGAGCCAAATGTTTGCATATATTAACTTCTTTTGTTACAGAGTCTTTTTGAAACCTAATAAACAATGAAAGTGCACATATTAAAATGTGCCCTTTCAGACAGCATATATCACATTCTGCTTTCCATTCCCCTGGGGCAACCCAACTGCATGAACAAAGAAGTATTTAGCTGTATATAATTTATTTTGCTCTTTAGGAAAAATACTCAGGTTTTGATATATCAAAATATGTCAAAGAAGCAAAGCAAATAAACAAGGCCAAATATAAGCTAAGATTCAATAAAAGTAATTTTGGAATTCTGGGACATTGATAGCTTTCCATTTGTCTGGTGAACAATACAATATGCTTATGTGACTATTCACCAAAATGAGTTTCAAAAATCATCAAGCCCTCTGCTCTGCCTTTATGCAGGTGCTGTGCAATGCCAGATGCAAAATAATTGATGTGGTTTCAAAGTTCCTTGGATCATGTCACAACTCATACATTTTAAAACATGTAGGAACTTGCAACCTATATGAGAGTGGCTGCTAAGGTCTATTTTTTCATTTAGTTTGAATCTGTCTTTATAATCAGAAGCATTTAAATATTCAAATAGTATCTCACATCCTGTTAAGCTGTAAATTCTCATTCCTGTACATAAGTACTGGAATCTTAGAGCAAGAAGTATAATACATTCAAAAATAATTTACAAATCAATTGTAAGATTTTTAACACCAGAATTTCAAAGTTATAACAAAGAGGATCCTAGTTTTAACATGAAAGTCCCAACTTGTTAAAAAAAGAGTTTGTTAGCAGTCTTTCAGGGGACAGGTTCCTAATATGTGTATCTGGTAATTACAGTCTATTTATAGCATACAAAAATTAAAATATTTCCCCAAATTTATTCAGTCACTTAAGATTAGGAGTGGTTACGGCTAATAATAGATGCAGCTGTTGAGGTCATATAAAAATTGGGAAGATTCCTGCTGAGTTTGATTTACAGATGCCTACTGAGAGGCAATAAAGAGCACAGCCATTCCCCAAGTTACAGTTCTCCTCCTCAGGAGGCAGAGGTGTTAGCAGACTAGACAGGAGTGTACAGCCTGAAGCTCCTGTATGCACTGCCTTGTCAGAATCCATGCAAAACTGGGGCAGATAAGGCATCACCTCTGAGAGCTGCTGTGCTCCTTTTGTGGTCCCACCCATTTAATGGAACTGCTAAAGAAAAAATTATGAAGAGAAATGCTGTGTTTAACGGTAGTGTGAGGGAGAGGGAAGGGAAAGCACTGAGTATAAATGCAAAGACCAGATTTGGGGGCAAGAACTTTCTGCTTGTGTACAACTCTTGTTGCTTGGTTCTCTGAGGTGCTAACAAAGATGAAATAAACTGACAAGTCAAAATATATCTTGATTTAAACTATCCCCACTCCTTCCTCACCCTTAGTTTTAGGTGCTTTTTACTAAGAATTTATGTATAAGTTCAGCTTCAAAACAATAAGATTAGAGAAGCCTCACTGCAGGTAAGAAATAACTGAAACTATCTGAAAAAGTCTTACGTGTTAATCAGAAAATACAGGGAAAGAGGATGTTAAAGATATGGCAGCACTGGGTAGGAAAGATCAAGGAAGGAAGAAAAGCACTCATGCTGTACGTCAGTAAATCAATGATGCAGATGACAAGTGTTTTCCTTTGTGCTAACATTAGACTGCACACATTTCATCAGAAACCTGTTTATGCATCTGCAGTTAGGTACTGATTTTGATATTGGCCAAGACAACCTGAAACCCAAAATCTCATTCCTGCTTTTGCCAAAGAAGAAAAATTCTCACTAATTAAGGTGAAATATGCTCTTTTTGCAAGATTCAGCTGAACCTATATTACTCTTTCTATATTACTAAACATGGAATAATGTGCTTTGAAACATTCTGATTGTAGAACTATCACCCATAAATTCATTTAAGCATCCTTAGAGATTGCTCTTCCACCCTCACCAACTCCTTCTGCTGTGCATTCATCTACCTGTTCTAATAAAGACATGTAATTAAGACATTTAATTTAGAGTTCTCATTAATCATCAGATAAGAACTCTACATTCACAGTCTCTTCATCATCAAGAATATTTTGTGAACTCTCAAAATTTACTTAAAAAGTTTAAATCCACCACAGTTGCATTCCTATCAACCCAGTCTATCTTTCAAACAACATTTACAATGATATCTGCAGTCAGACATCATGCTGTTAAATACTGTGTTATCTTCTAAAATTCAGACATCTAAGACTTGAGACAACTTCAGCCTTATTTCCATGGAGATTCCTCCCTGAATCAGAACAGAAGCCATGTCCCTGTGTGAAGAGGGTAGAATTTGAGGGGTTTTGGTTTTGCAATGTGCAAAAAATTGATCTCCTTAATTGTTCACAGCTGGGAAGAAGGGTTGATCCAGGAGACTTCTGAGGAGGGACTTTGTAAGCAACATGTGGGCTGGAAAAAGACTGCTTCTAGTAGTATTCTTATTATTTCTACCTGAGACACGAATGGATGCTAAAATGTTGTGCTATTACTTTCAATTACAGTGAACTTGCTCATTGTGATGCTTGTGTTATTCCAGCTATAACAGAGGTGAATTTTTAGCTTATTAACTGCTACTGAAAGAGACTGAGAACTAATCTGATTCCAAAGGCACAACTGTGAAGCAAGTTCATATGGTAAAATTGTGGGAATGACTGATACAGTGATAAAAACTTGAAGAAGATTTAATAAAAGAAATAAAATTATTGTGCTTTTCAAACTTTGGAATATATTTAATGTACAAGTATGAATTCCATCCATCTGCAAAGAAAAAATGTCATGTATGAAAAACAGCAGAGAGAAGACATTTGAAGTGAATACGCCTTTTTTTTTTTTGAGATAGACTTGAATTAGTTTTATTCCTCTGTGAGTGTAAGGACTGCAAATAAGACAAACAAATGAAGAAAGAAGACAGATGTGGGAGATAGTATGGAGAAAGTGGCTCCCTGGGGATAATAATGGAGTGAGGGAAGGGTAGGATGCAAATGGAAATCCAGTGAACAAATTATAAATCGTGGGTGTGGAGTGACAGAGGGAAAACAGAAAAGACAGCAGCTAACAAAAGACTGGAAATGGAAATGCATTGCATCACAGACTAAAATGACCATGTTAATTGTCTGTTGTAAAGATGGTTGTGACAGAGGACTGCTACTTTAATGTTATTTATTCCATTCCCAGTAACTCCAAAGCCTTTCACAGACAGGTCTCAGCTGTGCATTCATCAGTTTAAATACCACTTGGCTGCCAAAGCAGGCTGAGCTGGAGGTTGTAAAGGGTTCCTCCAGCTACACCTCCTCCCTGGGGTTACCTTCTTTCCTTTCTCCTTGCTCCAGCCCCAGGAAGGTGATTTGGACTATGAAGAGCCTTTTCTGCTTACTGTCTTTCTAGAGCAGCCTCAACGTTCTAGCACAGCTGAACAGTAGCAAAGATCATTGCTAAAATGGCGTTACCTCTCAGCAAATGGGGAGAAGAAACTAAAGAAAAGTAAGGAATAACAGTTAATAAACAATTTTCAGGTAGAGAGGAAAAAAATAATTGTATAGACTGTTGTTCTACCTTGAGACAAAGCTGGCCAAAATGATTTTTAAAAAATTTAAATATCTTCAAAAAGTCGCAATTCTATTCAACAACTTGATTGTTTTCAAACATGAATGTTGTGAGTTAGACAATTTTGGAAATTATATTTTATATGTAACTAATTTAATAAAAATTTTCAATCAGCTGGCTGACCTGGGGAGCCTCCATATAAATACAAGATCCCATTGATTTTATGTACCCATTCAGCTGTTCTTGAATGCCTGACAGGCCTGATAACTTGATCGATAAGTGTTCCCACTCACCCAGACCTGCAGGTGCCTTTTGTACTCTCCCTGCTGGAAGATGACAATCACAGTCATTAAAGGCAACACAAAGCATCGCCAATGACATGTTTCCTGTCAGACAAATACAGCCAAGGCCTATTATGATTTTATCTGAGAGAAATTGATTTAATCAGCAGACTAAGACTTAACCTATTGTTAATAATGCAATTTAAAGCTTTTCTCTGTTGCTTCTGACCAACCTAACTGGAATTTAAATGGGTAGAAGTGACGTGAACAAGCTCACAAGGGTCAGAGTTTATCTTTTCTGTCTGTACCAGACTCTTTGATGTTCGATGTGAAGGACTACTCCTCACGATTCCAGAAACCACCCTGTGAACAAGTAATAATTTACCAAAACTATTATCTCACATATTGCTGTCTTAATTTAGGTTTTATAGAAGCTTCATGTTCTGTGAGCTTGAAGCATCTGGAAGAAGCATCAAACGAAAAGCTGACAGGTTGTGTAAAGCCAATGTTACATGAATATGCTGTAATAATGATCTATTCATTTGCAGCTTGTCTTTAGTGTTGTCTTTCTTTCTTCTTTCTTTTAATCCAGCATCATTCAATTCATTACGAACTATATTAGTTTTGTATTTGTGGGGAAATAAGTGTTTTCAGTGATTTTTTGGAAATTTAATTCACTGAAGTTACAAGTGAAAACACATAAAATAAGACTGTAAAGATGACTGGGAAAAAAGGATATTGATTTCTTGTAATGGACTTATTCTACTGTCAGTCGCTGCCAGTTTGTAGTACCAACATATTTTTCATGAAAGATCTGAACCAATCATAATAAATTCTGGTAATGACTTGCAAATTTAGTATTAAATGTATTAAAATAAGGTTTGAGTATGAAAATTGGTTATGTAATAAAAAGACCTTCATACTCAACCTATCCACTCCCCTTTAGTCTCTTATTATACACCTGCTTCTCTGGGTTACATTCTGCTTCCCTCATACCCAAACAGTATTTGATGGGTAAAAGAAAAGAAACCAAAGAACAACCAGAAAAGAGAAAGACGATAGAAACCCTTAGTCTGTATTCCTGTTAAACAACATGAGTTTGGAGAGAATGTATGGTGCAGGTTGTCCTGAAGGGAAGAGTTGTGAGGGTGGGTTCACATACCTATTAGGGAGGATGTGTCATACTCACAGGACAGTATGGTTAACCAAATTACAAAGACATTTAAATACCTAAATTCACAAATTAAAGGCACTTAAATTTTCACACTCAGCTTGAATATGTGAAACTAGTGGTCGTGGGGTAAAGATGTTAAGTGACACTGGGAACTGGGGGAGTAATCTCTGTGCAAAGGAGAAGTGAGGATGAAACAATTGCTCTAACCAAGACTGCAGAAGATAAAAATCTTGATTACTGTACAGAAAATTGTGATTTTGCTCCCAAATTGCTGTTACTCCATGTTTTCCTCTGGTTGGGTTACAGCTCCCGTGAGCTGATAAATGTCAACTCCAGCATCTCTGACACCTCTGTGGAGGAGGAGCAGGTGCATAGTTCAGCCCAAGATCCCAACAACACACAAGGCATCCTCTCAGATTTCAATTGCCGTGCTAAAGCAGTGCTTTTCAGCCCAAAAGCTGGCACCTGCAGGGTGGAGCAAGTCGAATATCTTCCAAGTTATTTCACAATGGGGAAAAAATTATCCATCCTCAGTATCTGAGCTAGAAGTTCAGTTTTGTCTTGCTAAATTTTATTTTAGAGCAGACAAGCAGAGGTAATGTCATGATGACAAGTCAGGATACACGAATGGAAAAGTAGGGCTTTTCATTCATCAGCAGAAAAATGGAAGGTGAAAATGTAGCATAAGTTGGTTTTCCCTGGGGAGACTATACTGGGAGTGCACAGTGTGCAACAAAAAGAGAATGATGTATACCCCCTAAAGGAGAACTGGAGGGTTAGTAATAGGGAGAGGAAACAGCAGAGAACTGTAAAAGCTACAAAAGAAAATGCACTTTGCAAGTGCATTAGCTCCAGTGACACTGTCAAAACAAGGCTGTTTCTGCAAGACAACTGAATAAAAAGCTTACTAAAAAGGGTGGAATGGCAGTGTCACTGCAGTGGAAGTCAAAATAGGAGAGTTTTAGCAAGGAGTGAGAGAAAAGAAATTACACTAAGTGTCTGGGTGAATTTAGAGGTGAAGAGAAACAAGACAAATATCTGATAATGGATCGGTGGAATCTCTGGTAGGCTCTGAGGAGTAAAAGATCTTCATAGTATATGTAGTTTAAAGGAAACTGAGATCATATATATTCAAGTATAATGAATAAAAGGAAGTTATTGATTTATCAAAGAAATGTTATATACCTGTATTTTAATTATAATTAAAGTTATACCTTAAAACTAGTTTCTGATGACACAGTAAGTATGGATTTTCATTATGTTTTTGGTAACGGGATACAAACATTTTCAGCAAAATGTTTTAATGCCACTGTTTAAACATGCAGAAGTTACTGCTCATTAGCCAGTCAAGATGCTTTATCTGAGATGTGGTGATAGTCCAGGGTCACTCTTAAGAGAGTAAATGCAAAGTCATATGAATTATTTCAGTACTTCTTTGTCATATACTAGGCAAATTTGATGTGCCTAGTGTGGGCTTGAAGGTGCCTACACAGATAGTTACCCATTTGTAATATGTTTAATGGTGTGAGCTTTCAGTGTAAAATCATACAAGAAGATCAGAATAACCCTTTTAATCCAGTAAGTAACCTTTCATACTGCTGTCAGTGTCACAGTGATCAGTTAAAATATGGTGAAAATGAAGACTTCCTTCTACTGCTCCTGATTTTAATGATACTGTTTGTAAAGTAGTGACCCATTTCTTCTTATTATGTTAGTTCTATGCTACTATGAATCTTACAATAGTTTCTGCTTCCTCTTGAAAATTCTGAAAAGATTAATCCCTAATTCTGTTAGAAATTGCTAATGATACATGAATATTAAATCCAAACAAACCACCTGGTTTTGATTGTTTCCTAATCCTTAAAATCAAAGGCCCATTTTCAGTGGCCTTTGCAATAGAACTCTGCAATTAGAAATTCACACAAGCTTCTCTCTTTGTCATCAAGCTGTGTGTGTCTGCTCAGAGAAAATTGCTACAGCTGTCAGCTTAAGTGCAATGACAAATATGTTTCTCTGCATATTTGGTTTCAACTAGTTTGCTCAATTCAGTATGACTTCACCGGCAGG
Source organism: Atrichornis clamosus (assembly GCA_013400975.1). Taxonomy (NCBI): domain Eukaryota; kingdom Metazoa; phylum Chordata; class Aves; order Passeriformes; family Menuridae; genus Atrichornis; species Atrichornis clamosus. The sequence goes on along the minus strand of WBMZ01012862.1, from coordinate 34,487 downwards.
ACAAGTTATACAAGTGTTTCCAGAGAGTAAGAAAGACGAGCTGTCAGGTGTTTAATGTAGGTTAACCCTACGTGGCCTTACACATCGTGCCTGAGCTCAGCCCTGTGGTTATTAGACAGCAATACTCTTTCTAGCATCAGTGGCAGGCTGCTGCATAACATGTTGCTGTTTCTTCTTTTTCTCAAGGTTATATATACTCTTACTTCATTATTTCTGATTAATAATTTGGTAATGATACCGTGGGATTTGAGATAAGTGATTTGAGATAAAGTTGATCTCCCTTTTTGTTTATCAGATCTCAAGAATTTTTCCCAAACTACCTCTGATTTCTAGGGTTCTGTGTACAACTCTTTCCCCTCTGAACTGCACGCCCCCATGCTTAAAAGCATCACAGCAAGTCCCTGAAGCAATTCAGTAACCTGTTAGGAAACAACTCTGAGAGTGGAAGGGGACTGACATTCTCAGCTATCACAGTTTCTCTCTCAAGAAATCTGAAGGATTTGGGCCAACTGTTATTAAGCTTTTTGTGAACTGAATGCTTACTTGAAACGTTCAGTTTATGGCAAATACAATGGCAGATTTTGGCATTTTCAGTAATACTCAGCACACTCAGAAACATGTAAAGCAAATAGTAGGAAATTTAGACTGCCAAGGATATATTAAAAAGGGGTGAAAAGGAATGGACTGGTCACCTGAGTGGCAGGGCTTGTTATTAAAACTGGTAATTTGCACATTAAAGCTTTCCTCTGTGCCCAGACCCGTTACTTATTGCTACCATTGACAGATCCAATGAAACCATACTGAATACTGCTGCCATTGCTATCAGGAAAATCATATTGAGAACTTTATGAAAGTCAGTGCATCACACATGCATTAACCAAGAGTCTTGAATTGATCCTGAAAAGGAAAATCTGGGCCTACAATTCTCATAAAAATTAGTTGGATTCTTACTTGAGCAATTGATATGCTGTTTTCATTGGAAAAAAACCAACCCAGCAGTGTTTGCAGAATGCTCTTAAACAGATCAAAAGAAATAATGAGTTTTCAAAGAACCTTATTCTGACACCTCCAATCCATCATATCTGTATTATACTGATAATCTCTTCTCTTTTAATCAGTGATGCTCCAGAGAAGAATGAGGAACCTGTGAATGTATAGATGAATCAGAGTCTGATTAGCTGTATTCATAGAACCTTTTCTGTGTTTATTCAGAGAAAGTGAAATTCAAATCTTTGAGTGATAATGATTATTGGTCTATACTTTTTTCCTAAGAGAAACATGGTTTTTAATTTTTTTCCCCCACAGTACTAGAGTTAAAAGCATTTCAGTTAATACACCAAACACACAGATCCAGATGAACCGCACTTTAGGAATCCAGGGACCTAAAGCCAGAGTATAAAATGCAAGATGATGCTGGAAAAATTAAATGCAAGTTGATTTCCAAAGTGTTATCGGGGGAATAATCACTAAATAAAGAACAAATGTCCTAAAAAACCCAATATTGATTTTTCTTCAGAAGCTGTTATTACCCACCTGGCCTCTCTTTTCCCACCAGCCCTAAAGCAGCCATACTTTTGGTTGGAACTAGTTAAACCTTTGCAGAATGCAGCATTTTGTATAGAACTCATATCCTGGAGGGAAACATCCAACTGCTAAGGCACTAGTTTCTATGCTTTTGGAGTGAATACCAAGCTGAATTTTCATTAAGTTCTGCAGCTGCTTTTGCCTTCTCCTTTCATTCAACTTTTGCTTTAGGGGCTGCCTGTTTTGCTGCCTGGACCTCTGTCACTGCCATCCTCTGTGTTCCCACTTTTCCACCTGAACACTGCAGCATTGTTCAAACTCCCCTCCCAAAGTGTGACAGAAACTGCTGCCTTGAGCTGTGCACCACAATGATCTTAGGATGTCCTCTGAGCAGGGAAAATGGTCCCAGGTATGCAGTAATCTGAAATAAACTCATGGCTCAGTCTCTCTAACCTGTCCAAGGCCTCCCTGAGTACACAGTTCTGGTGGATGCCTGTGAGTCCAGATGTTTGGGGTACATGCTGCCAATCTCCTAAGGACTGAATATATTTCAGGATAGCCACCAGTCAGCTCATTACACCTTGCCATTATTGTTACCACCAATTTGAAGCAATCAATCGGTTACAGCTCTGCTCACCAGGATCTCATTACCAGGCTGCCTTTGATGTTTCAAGGGTGGGAGAGCATCTCTGCCCTTTGTGACAAGAAATTAGATGCAGTTACAAAAAAATGTAACAGCTCGTGGAAATACTGGTTTGAACCAATAATCTGAAAGATTTGCAAGCATTAGATTCCCACCATGTCACATAGGCCTCTCCCTGCACACAAAATCCTAGTGTATGAAAAGGGACAGTCAGGTCATAGATCACATTCTACACTAGCATCTGGCTTCTTATAAGTCAAGTCCTAATCAGATAGAGCTGAGTAAAGGTGAATGTGATATTAGGTCCTTGTAACACGTTTGCATATATATACATACATATTTGAATATATATATTTATAAAATAATTTCTACCAGCCCACTGCACTCAGTCATTATCCTCCAATACCATCAACTCCACCAGGAGCAGCCATTCTTTCCTTTGGTAGGTCTCTCTGAAGTGGTTCAGGAAAACAACACGGTGTAGCATACTATTTCCTTACCTTCCCGCCCTCTCCATGCAGATGCTAAGGTGGTGTGTAAGTAAAAGGCCAGTTCTTCATTTCCCGGGGGGTGCAGGTGGGAGTATGCTTAACCACTGCAAATTTATTCATCTGTCTCATTGGTGTCTCTATCTGCACGCTGTCAGCCTTCTCCTATAAAGCTAATGGCATAATCCTTGTTCTCAGTGCCCACCTTGTCCCACATGGTGCTACATGAGGATACAAGGATGTAGGTGACACGTACTGCTCAGATTTGCTGTGTTGTCATGCTGGTGCCTCTGACCTCAGTGATGTGGAAGGCTAATGACTGTCAAAGTATTTAACCAAAGAAAAAGCCTTGTAGTAACATACTTGTAATTTCCACTTGGGATATAATTGTCCCCTATTTTGGTACAGCTGACAATAATTATACAGCTGTGAATACAAATACAGACCTAGGCTGAGGAATGGTTATACACTGAAGGACAGATGCATATGAGCATGCCTGATACTGGTTCAGCAATGCAAATCTTGATGAGTTAATTTCTGCAGCTGCTAAACTGGTGTGGTTGGACACGTATTTTGAAAATAGTTTGGTAAGTCCTTGTTTTAGAAAAGCAATTAAAAAGCACAATTTATAATAATCTGATGCAATATTTTCTGTTGCCGTGGCCACAGAACAATGCAGGCATACATCAGTTCGTGGGAAAACTGTCTAAATTACCAAAGCTTTAATAAACAAGCTAACAATTGATGTTTGAGGGCATGCAGCCTTACTAATGAAAATAATAATGAATTCCCATTCAAATCTCTGCACTAAATTGCAGGTTCAAATGTTTTAGCTTCTAGACCTCTGACTGCTTGTTTTGTTGACTACCATCAAAATATTAGCATTTGTCCCTGTAATAAATTGTGCCCACAAAACTGTAATGTCTCTTTCTTTCTCTCTTTAAAGCAGGCACTAAATGTAGTTATATGTGCTGTGCTCCAGTATCACAGCAATAAGTAATAGTTTTTGATCTTAAGCTATGTGAATATTCTTCAGTCAGTCTGTATATGAAATATCCCTCATAATTAACATTAACTTTTATTTCACTAGTAACATTTACTTTTGTTTTTCTGTTTCAGTGTGAACAGACAATCATAGGCTGTATTAACTGTAATCCCTAATGACAAATAACAGCTCATGTGAGGAGTGGCTGAGGACTCTGAGTTTAGTCTGGGTTTAGTCTGGTCTAGACTATGGTCTAGTCTGGAGTAAAGGAGGGTGAGCAGAGACCTCATAGCTCTGTACAGCTTCCTGAGCAGGAGAAGTGGAGAGGAAGGTGCTGAGCATTTTTCCCTGGTATCCAGTGACACGACACATGGAAATGGTTCAAAGTAGCATCAGGACAGGTTTAGACTGGACATTAGGAAGCATTTCTTCACCAAGAGGATCACTGGAACAGGCTTGCTAGACAGGTGGTTGGTGCTCCGAGCCTGTCAGTGTCTAAGAGGCATTTGAACAATACCCTTAATGACATGCTGTAACTGTTGGTCAGCCCTGAAGTGGTTGCACAGTTGGACTACATGATCATTGTAGGTCACTTCCAACTGAACTGTTCAGTTCTGTTATATTCTATTCTACTCTGTTCTAATATTTCTGACCAGTAGGAACTGTTGCACTTGCCTTCACCAGCCAACTTAATTTCTCAAGATCTTTTGGAAAGCAGACCTTCAAAAACATAGCTGGGCTGAAAAGCTTGGAGATGAGCTCGTTCCTGAAATTAGTGAGTGACTGGGTCCTGGCTGAATCTTATCCTCCCACATCCTGGTGCATGCTCAGTGACAAGTCATCCCTTTATTTGTTTCTTTATTATAAAATGGAGATAGAAAGTGAAGTCAGAAAAAATACCCTGCCCTGAATGAAATTTAAAAACTGCACAGGCTTTAACCTTCAAATTCCTGCTCCTATTTCTACAGGTTATGAGAGGTGAACAAGACAGTAAGAAGATCCTTTATCTTTCTCCAGATCTCAGCAAGAACAGGAAAAACGAAACAAAGCAAATAAATATGGATAAAAACCATGGGAAGAGCCATACTCATTAGTTGCCACAAAAGGATAAATTTGAAATAGGGACTGGATCAGGGAAAAGAAGTTTTCTGTGTTCAGCTAGTTTTGAAAAACTCTAACAAGAAAGTATAGCCAAATATCTGGTTCAAGAAAGCAAGAGAAAGTAACACTGTATTACTCCTTAAGAATAGATACGTGCACAATTTCTGCTGTGAAAGTGAATTATTTAGCCTGTAGTTTCCATGACAAACTTATATCCAGGATTCTCTATTACTGAATACTAACATACAAAAGACAAAATTGTAGAGTAGGATCTTATGGTTAAACTATTGTGCTTTAAGGTCAGACATGGCCATATAAGTACCTGCACCAGACCTACTCTATATCTTCTGGTGTAGGATTCTCCTCGGTCACAATGCCCATTTGAGATTCCAGCACTACAAGTCTTCACTAAGAGATTAGCTGCATGCGTTTACTTCTGCTTGCTCCTTTCCTACCAGCATAGGTAGAGATAATTCAACTCACACTGTGTGTGGATTAATTTTCAGATGCATAGCTAACTGATTTTATAGGTTACTGTTAAATGTAAGCTATTGAAACCATAAACTAAAAATTCAGCTGCATGAATCTGTAAAGCTTCATCGGTTTATACTGGCTAGCACCAGATTAAGATTGAATTTATATTAGCTGAAAGAAGAAATAGAGTTAATAAAAGTCTGAGAAAAAGTTCTGGAATCTCTAATGACCCTGGGAAACTGGAAGGTTTATTTTAACACCCTATCTATTAATAAGAAAATATTGCACAAGCTAGATAATATGTGCTATGCTAAGAGGATTAAGGAGAAGGAAATACTGACTTCATGCATACACTGAATACTACAGAACAGGGAAAACCAGAATATAAACAGAGAGCAAATGAGCTATTGCAATAGGTGAAAAATCTCTACTAGGCTGATGCACACCTCTTCGGAATCACCCTTCTCAGATGTGTCCTTCTTCTTACAAATAAAGAGGTCTGTATACTTTCAATCTTATGTGTTGTAGCTTTAGGTATGTAACTGAAAATCAGAAAATCTTGAGCAAGTGCAGAAATAATAGGGTGGTGTTGGAAAAAAAAAAACTGGAAAAAATTACAAACATTCATTGTTGACCCTGCCTGGATGTCAGGTGCCCACAAAAGCTGCTCTATCATTGCCCTCCTCAGCTGGGTAGGGGAGAAAAAACATAATGAAAGGCTCATGAGCAGGGAGAGATCAGTCACCAGTGACTGTCTTGGGCAAAGCAGACTCCGTTTGGGGAAATTAGTTTAATTTATTGCCAATCAAATCAGAGAACGAGAACTGTAGGAGATACTAATGCTATCTCCTTATCCTGAATCAGCAGATTCAGTTCTGAGGCATGTTTGATCCTGTTCATAAAATTCATAACACCTATTCTAAAAACCACCTAATGAAGGAGATTTTTACTCCTTAGAAAGTTATATGTAGCGTCACCCCTAAAATAATAATAATAATAATAATAACAATAATAATAATAATAACAACAACAACAAAGCAAACCACATAAAACCCACAGACTGATTTTTACTCTTTTTTGTGCCCCTTCAAAAATTCTGTCATAATTTCTTTTTTTTGCAAAAGAAGTTCCTCTGCATTTTCATGCAATATTAGTTTTGGGAAAATCAAACTGAGCATACTTGAAAGTCATTGATTTCTATGAGAACTATATTCATTCTCTTAGGCCAAAGCCCTGGAAGTCTGACTGCAACTATTTCAACAAATAATTTGTTCTGGCAAAGAGACCTTCAACCTTCAGATAAGCACAAATATAGATTCTGTCTCACAGAGTAAAATGCACTGGCAAGAGGGCTCTGATCTTGCAGAATCATGTTCCCTCTATGGGTATTTGCTGTTCAGAATTCAGAAGCGATTTCTCATGAATATACTGTGGATTTAAATCAAATTCATGGATTCTCTTACTTTGCTTCCTAGAATGTTCAAAGAAAGAGAACAAAACTCATAAAAAACACAAAGGGGATGTATTAATTTATTTTCTTTCTCTCCTGACAGAAATTGTATGCAGTAGTTTCTCAGTTCAGGAAAATAGTGTAATTCAAATCCTTTCTCTTTAATCTACAATTGCAGAATGTCAATCTAAGAATTTTTAGGCAATTTTAAATGAATGCTATTGAAGTGACTATTCAGTAAATGAAGAATAGACATTTTAATTTCAGTTTTAGTAGGAGCGGAACATAAACAAGGCTTTCTTTCAGTATTTTCCAACAATATTCTTTTAATGTGTATTGCATTAATATTGTGTGAGCTAGTAGTCTAGACTAGGCGGCAGTATATAAAAGAGACTAAATTGTGCTGTGGCTACAATCAAACCTGATTAAGTAATGTTTCTGCATAGCATAATTTCACCACACTTGGAAAGAACAGCTAAAAATACGTCTGTTGAGAGAAGCTCTCTATTATAACTCTTTAGGCAATTTGGTATTTAGTACTGATGGTTCCAGCTTCCAAGGATAACTTCTGTTCCTCAAATGAAAGAGTCTTCAGCAGATCAATGGTAAAACTGTCCCCTCCTAGTGTCCAGAGGGTGAACTAGGAGAGAAAAGTGTCCAGGTGCCAAGGTTTCTGGGATGGCCAGACAATATAATATACTTTGGAGACTATTCATGGATCCAAGTTCAAGCTCAGCCACTCAACTACTTTGGCCATCTGGAGCAGGAACACTGAATCATAAACCTGTAAGAACTCCCCAGCAGCTCCAGCCTATAGGCTGTTTCCAGCAAACACTGTGGGGAATAGTCTCCTGCACAGAACAAAAACATCTGTAGAGATCAGTTTCCCTCATCTTCTCCCCCGTGCCTGAACCACAAAGGATATGATATTACTGTCCCAGGCAAGGAGCCTACAGTTTTGAGCTCAAGCCAGAGAGGCTTACTCTTTTCATTTGGAAGATACTCAGCTCAAACTCAATTTATCAACTAAAATTGCACAGTCGTTGAGTGAATCTGGAATAAATGTACATTTCTTATCCACATAATTTACAGCTTATCTGGTATTCTCTGCTTTTAGTATTTTTCTGCCATGCTCAATTAGATCTCTTCCACCACCCACATTGAAAGTATCTGTCTTCCAGAAGTATATGAAAACTTCTATACAAAACCCATAAAGTATGTATGCCCAAGGGTTTGCTTTTTTTTTCGGTATGGTCATAAAAGCTCACTCAAATAAACAAAATATCAATTACAAAAATGCTTGGATAGCAATTTTTTTTTTCTTGTTCAGGATGTAGTTATTTAAAATGAATTGTGCCTGTCTTGGTATTTAGCCTGTGACACTTAAGCAGCATTTAAACAATTCCATGTTCCTACAGAATTAAATGCATCTTCTACCATTAATTATAGTAACAGTGATGGATTCTACGCCCTCAGTGCTGGTGGGAATACTCCCAGGTAATTTTACAGGATGTGGGACTAGAGCTCAAATTCACTGTTCAGCAAGATGACCAACTCCAGAGTTGTGAGTAATCAATTCCAGGAATGTCAGCATGCTCTTGTTGCACCACTGAAATGAAGGTGACTTTCCCATCTCCCACAAAAGCAAAGGATGAAGTCTCTGTGCTTGTGTACTTCACAGAACACAAAACTAAATTAAGCATATGTAATCATTCCTATCCAAAAATGGGGCTAGCCCTGGCCTTGATGAATGCAGCCCCACACCTGTAAATAACTCAGGGCAAATTCAGAGGTTACTGGAGTCTGAAAAGGCATTTCATAACAATGTTTCAGTCCCTGAGGCCAGGTTTTGCAGTCCTGCTTAATGAATAGCAACTTTTCCTGAGTAGCAGCCATAGAACAGCAAAGAAAGACACTACAGAGTGGTGTAACTGAAGGCAAACACAGACACCCTCTTTTGATTTGGTCAACCGGGGTAGTAAACTGTTCTATACTAAAACAGGTATTTTTACCTCTTTTATCTTTTTACCATGGTACTAGTATTCATAAATAAGAGAATCATTGCTTAGTCTTTCATGCTGATAACTATTACAAAAAAAAGGTAGGTATTTAATGGGGAATTAGAATATTTATGCAAGTAAATTATTTTTAAATTGATCAGAATGCAAACAGGCTGAATTATTGATCTTTATAACTTTGCTTTTCAGGCAAGTGCCATCTTTTAAAACAAGCTAGCTATTAATAATTGTTGTATTAAGAAGCAACTAGGAATAATTCATTTCTGTTGTATTACAGTGATAAGAACTAAAATATTTTTCTAGGATTCTGTAAGCTAAAATAGTTCAATGACCAAGAAACACAAAAGTGACATCTCTGTAAATCTATTGAGTTACTTTTCTGAATTTCTTTCTCAAATTCAGTCCACTGTAAATATAATGAGCTTGTTTCCATTCTTAATACTTCTACCAAAATATTACACAACAGGCTTTGTGTGAAATTTTAATTAATGCATTTACTATTGACTATATTTGAAGCCCAAACAAGCAGGATGATCTCTAGAAGGACTTTGTGAAACCACTTAGATCTAAAAAATCCCATATGTTTGAAAAGCATAATAGATATTGCAATTAAAAAATTCAGTAGACATCAAAGGCTTTGTACCTTGGATGAGTGTTACCTTGTGCTTTGTACTGTGAATTTAAGTGGAAATTAAGTTCTAAATAGGAGGTCACAACCATTACCGCAGTGTATTATTTTTAACACAATAAATTGATATATTTTGATAAAGACCTAGGTTATAGGTTATCACAATTCTCTTTCACGCTCTTTTACTCTGTATCACAGACTTGCTTCAATATGGAAACTAGTCTCTGCTTCCAAAGAACAGCAGGGAAATCCCAGGAAAACTGCAATTATAGTAACTATAAAGAATTAAAATAGCTCTTGGGCACTTTTTATAATTGTTTTTGGTTGTCAAGGAGAAAAACTGAACAAAGAAAAAGAAAGATGTGCTCCAAGCAACAGGGAAAGCGTTTAAAAGGGTCTTGTAAACAAGCTGACAACAATTCATTCAGTGAAATAAACCAAAAACTTTGATTGAAAAAATAGTAAAGCAGTGCAGTAAGAGGTCTCCAGTTTGAAATGTCCTGTGGGTACTGCAAAACGACTTGTAGCAGTAAACCTGTACTATGATTAACTAACAGTAGCTGAAAAGACAGATTTAGAGGTGGTAAAAAGGAGATACTCTCCTTTCAACAGCCACAATGCCACCTGAAGAGAATATGTTTCTCTCACCATCAAAAGACCCAAAACTGCTGGATTTTTTCATGTTAAATAAGATTGATGGATTTTCTTTACACAGACTCTACCAGTTGCTTCTTATTCCAGTGAAAATTACTAGAAGCAGTGAGACAGGCAATTAAAGGCTTATTGTGACTCCTTTATCTCAATGGTAATCTACAATAAAACCGGAGGCTATTTTTACACAAACCACTAAGAGCCATCATCTCTGGACCTGCAATGACAAGATCTGCAGACACAGAAGTAATGTTTTAAATAGTCTGTTTTGAAAAAAATTATTAGCAGAGAGCTCATACTGAATGTGAGACAGGCACAATAGTATTTCAATGGAGCTAATCACTGCACCAAAACACCATGAGTTGGTCGGTGTGGCATCGGGCAGGACAGAAGATTAAAGGCTGCTTTCTCTACATAAATAGCTGTTGCTGCTGTTGTCATTTTAGTTGATTTGCTCTGACACCAGTGAACACCTGTAACTGGAAGATCAAACTTTTGGAGACTACTCAGAGGAACTTCCAACACAAAGTATTGTGTGTTTCTAATCTACCAAGTCAAATGGGTTTGCTGGGGAGAACAGGAAAAGCTCAGTTTAAACTCAAGTGAGAACAAAGGGTATGATTCTTTCCCTCAAAATCATTACTAGATCAAAAACCTTCCCTAAAGATAATCTTGCCTTACTTAGAATAAAATATTCCTTTCCTTTCAAGGTCCTCTGGCTGCTGAAGGAGTTCCCACCACCATCATCTTCCTCTGGCCAGCCCAGCTCCACTCTGAGCATTCTCTCAGCCTCCAACCCTGATTGAATCCCTCCTGTGATCATTCCCTAGAACTCTCCCTCCCACTCTTTCTAGTTAATACTTGCAAAAACTTTTTCAGATCTCATGCTTCACATCAGGCTCCTTCCAAACTGTCAGTGTGGCCCCCATGCAGACTTGTCAGTGTCTGCCAGATGCTCCATCCTTCCACAACATGATCTTTTGGTAGGGTCACCACAGCACTGAGAGCAGCTGTATGTGATCCATATGGACATGAGGTGTGGAGATATTCATAGGTTGGATTTATACTGTTGAGGTCCCCATCAAGAGAAGATTCAAGCAATCCTCATCCTTCACATCCAGGTTTCTGTAAAGGGTAAGAATAGAAAAGGTTGTGTGAGGTACTTCAGAAAGTCCTTTTTCCACATGTTAGGAGGATCAGGACTGCACAAGGCTTTGGTGCTCTACACTTGTGCAGAGTGCACTATGTGCACAGTGGAAGGTCAAGAGACAATAGACGTAATATTGACTAAGAACAAGGAAAAATTTTCACAATGACAGTGGTGAAATTCTGGAAGACGCAGCCCAAAATGTCTGTCAAGTCTCTGTTGGAGTGATGCAAACGCAATGGACAATGCCCTAAGCATCTTGATCAGCTTTCAGGTTAGTTCCACTCTGAGTAAGTCCTGCTCTACGTGACCATCAGAGGTCCCTTTTTCCAGCCTTAATTGTTTCTGTGACTCTCTGATTGTACAGCTGATTCCCTGATTCACTTTTCCAATGAACCAATGATCCCAGCTGGTGGCTAGAAGACTTCCCAAAATTCTTGAAAGATCTTTCTATAGTAAGATAGGATTTGGGGAAAAGGCATGTAAAATAAAAAGTAAATACCATGCTGTGTTATTATCACTGGAGTCACTAGCAAAATGAGGGCATAAGAAGAATTTCTCTTCGTTTCAATAAGATATTACTAATATCGTTTCACAAAAATCTTATATTTCACAAAAATCACAGAAATAAACTGGGAGTGAAATGATTAAAATTCAGTCTTTCACCCAGACTGAAGATGCTGCTATATTTTGTAAAGTTTTGATAGAGGACTGAATGGAATGTGACTCTACAAGAAACTTTTCTTATGGTTGCTCAGTGACTGCTACTTTTCAGATATAGTCAGAGGGGAAGCAAAAAAGATGCCTTTCTCCTCCTAACTGCTAGCTCTGTAAGCTCTCCTTAAAGCTCAAGAGGCTTCTTAGTACAACATTGCAAATAATAATGATTCTGGCTGAGGTTTTCAGGGCAGTGTGGTGGTTCTTCTGTTCAAACCCCACCAATTTTAGCTGACAATGTCCTTAGAAGAGAACTCTTTTTTTCCCACTACTTTACCTCATTTAACTGTTCATTTCATACTGCATCAGGCAAGAGACTCCAGCTGCCTATGAGAACCAGAGACTTTGTGGCACTACATGAAGCACAAGCCTAATCCAAACACATATTTAATCACTATGCTTTTAACTACTAGCAGTAATGAACCAAACAATATCTACCTTTTGTGCCTTCTCTGTTCTCATTTGGTGAAATCTGACCACAGTTTGATTTACAAAGACCAAATTGAAAGACATGTTAATGATTTAACCCACCATGTCTGGGAAATTTAAAGTTAATATATTTGTATACGTCCTGCTTAAGGAATTTTTAACACCTCACAGTCAGAAGTATTCTGATGCTATTAAGCATGTGATTCAGCATGAAGACAAGGAACAAATAAGTTGATAAATGCCACTTTTTTCTTGTCATCTTCATTAGAATTGCATTTAAGCTAACAGTTGAGTCACATTCTACACAATCATTCCCCTAATTCTAAAGTAATTCTGGGACTCAGTTGGCACAAGAAGCCTAGAGACACACAATTAAGTTTGAATAATGGCACCTTCTTACATCAACATAACTCATTATTTAATACTATCAAAACATCAGTTTTAATTACATCTGAGTATCTAACAATAAATGTCATAGATTTTTTTCCTTTCTTTCTATATCTCTGCTAAGGCCCCCTTCTTTCTCAAGTGTGAAACATATTGGCTGAACAATGCGGTTCCTCTGACTAACTAGCCTGACTTATTAATAAATGAGAAATAATTGAGAGTGAACCTAGTTGTGAAATCCTGCCTGTGAACATTGGAATTATCTGAATGACCAGTAAACTTCCTTATACATAGGTGACAATATTACGTCAACAGGATAAAGAAAATGCAAGCTTGCTAAGACAAAGGATTTGTTGCTGTTAATTCAGTGTAATTAGCAGAAAGTAGAGACATTGCCCTACACTGTGGGATATGATAATTACACATAGCTTCATTTGGAAGACCTTTCTGTTGGACAACTCAGATTTCACTAACAAACTCTAGAGTGCGCTTGAGCCAGCTTTAATCACTTAAAGCTCCTTGGACCAAGACAAGGATCTTGTTTATGTCTACAGCCTGAGGAAGAAAGATCAGCCACCTCCAGAGGGCAAGTCAGATCACTACATTGTGGACGACTGTGAGATGTGGAGTGACTGTGGCTCTGTGGAGAGTAGCTGAAGCAGTCCATCTCTCTAGCAACTACAGAAGGAGCTACAGGACCACAATAGGCTAGATCTTCATGTTTTACACTGCTCAGAGTGTGTGAAAGGATCTTGTCCTGAGAATACAGCCTGTGCATGCCTAGCTGAGACAAGAGTTCTTCAGAACAGTGCTCTTCCTCCCCTGCTGCCCAGACCCAGAAATGGGAAAGGGAGGTATACACTTTTCATATTGTCACTGATTACATCAACTCAGTTACTTTGGTCTACTAATAAAGAATATCTAGAAGTTATTCAGCCTGAAGAAGAGAAGACTGGGGACACCTGATTGTGGCCTTTAAGTGCTTAAAGGGTGCTACAAGAAAATAGAACTTTTTAGCATGGCCTGTTGCAGTAGGACAAGGGATAATGGTTTTCAACTGAAATAGGGTCAATTTAGAATACATACAAGGAAGAAGTTTTTAACAATGAGTGTGATGAAACACTGGCACAAGTTGCTCAGAGAGGTGGTGGATGCCCCATCCCTGGAAACATTCAAGGTCAGGTTGGATGGGGTTCTGAGCAACCTGATCTAGTTGAAGATGTTCCTGCTCTTTGCAGGGGTCTTGGATTAGGTTATCTTTAAACTCAAACCACTGTATCATTCTAGAAGCAAGGGACACCTCTTCACTAAGGCATGTTTTCTTGGACTTCATTCCATTGAACTGGACCAAACAGAGGGTTTTATGTTTCCTTATTTCACATGAAGAGCGACAGTGGGTGAGAACATCCCAAAATTAGAAGCCTCAATTCCATATCTGTCCTGTAAGGTATTAATCATCTCTTTTTAGAGTCCAGTGGCATTCAGAGAATAACACAACTTTTGAGGTTCACTGTACTGTTTTACTGATTTACTACACTTTGTTCCTTGTTGTAGGAAAATACCTACTGCAAATGTTTTGAAAAACAGGAAAGAGCATTGAGTTTGGTCTTAAGCTGTAAAATATTGGTAAGAATTTGTGACAGAGGCCAGTGCTGTAAGTTCCTATAGTCTATATTAAAACCTGTTACGTTACTAAATCCTAAAGCGGCAAGGGAAATATGCTAAATGAAATCTCCAATATTTATACCCTTAAAACTAACACAGATCAATTTTACCCTAGAAACAGATTGACTATTGCACTGCTGAGTGGATTTTGCTATGTTTTTGTTAAAAATTGTTGCTTTCCATGCTGAATTCTAGCTGACATATGCAAGTGTCTATGAGGTGTGAAAGGGTGTGCAAGTAAACGAAGGTGATCACCCTTTTTCTTGAAAACTTATACAAGTCTACAAGGAGTATGTTGATGACATTGTAGCTGACAATGCTGCTTAACTTATCCTTAAACATTTTCATACAGTGGAATATAAATGAGACCCTGCCAGACAAATATTTGTAAAAAATATTCATATTGCTTCATTGTCAGCCAAAAGAGAGATTACTAAATTGTTGAAATCAGGCAAAACTCCCACTCATAACTCTTGGCTGGAAAAATATGTATAGATTTGCTCCACTGAAAAAGGCTTGCTGTCAAGTCACCAGATGAACACAAGACTTCAATGAGATAAGGCACACACCTTTCTGGAGCTTTGTCTAGTGATATATTGACTGTCTTATCAATGAGCCTATTGCTATTCCCTGCCTTGCAATTAATCTCTGAACTCGTTACATTTCTGATTAAATCAGTAATTTCTCCTTCAAGAATTAGGTTCTGTCTCAGGAATTCCACTCCAATGAGTAGGCTACAGCAAAATGAATAAAATCAACAAACCAGCCCCCAGTGGTCCTCAGACTGCAAGATGTTAGTCTTCAGCGATTTACAGAAAACTTTCTTAAAGTCTCTGCCACTAACCAATCTAAGCTGAGCAATGGCATCCTCCAGACTAACCAGGAGTGCAGGAAAATATACTGACATGACAGAGCATGTACCTGTGTCTCTTGCTTCCTCTGAGAAGGACTCCCCAGATAGCTGCTCTGATTAATAGCCAGTAACAAATGTATAACTCTTTCTCCTCTGTTTTTAACTTTGCTGCCCATTTACACATTGTGCATATTAGTAGCTTGTTATTTTAATAGTTATCACATAAGAAAGAATGAAGTGCGTCATGTGTTATGTGTGTGGTGCTTTTGAGAAAAAAAAGAACTGTTTGCTTTGGCAACTGCAGCTCCAGTAATTTGTCTGAACAGGAGATGGAAACCTGACAGCATATGGCTGCAGATATAAATACAGATCTAGTATTATATGCAGACACACTATACATTAAAATGAAAAACATTTCATGGGCAGTTGGTCACAGTGATAATTCCAAAATGCAAGATTTAGTTACCTTCTCCAGTATTTATCCCTTACTATTCATAGTATTTTGTACTCTCAAATCCTTATTGTAATCTAAATTTATCTGGAAGATGGCAGATGAGCAGATTTACCCCAAACCACTCATGCCATTTTCCTCAGATGCATCTTATTACACCATGCAAAGAGCAGAATGAGACAAAACTATATGGTGTGTTTCAAATATGCTTATGATTTATCTATACCATTAGCTTTCAATAGAGAGAAGAGAGAAGAAAGTGATAAATCTCATTAGCTCCTGGGGAGAATTATGGCTTGAGTAATGTTATTTCAAGTTCTTCATAATTTGAGTCCTTGCTTACAAAAAACAGACTCTTATATGCAGTGAAACAAGCAAGAGCAATGGAGGTGCTTCAGTCTTGAGCACTTCTGGAGTCAGAAGGTTATGATGAAGGATAATAACAAAAGGAAGACACCCAAGGGTGCTACATGTATTTCAAATTTAGCTCTTCTAACTTTAATTTATATCAATATTAATTTTGCCCCTCTATTTTTCTGACAAATGTCCTATTTTTCAATTCATAAACTTTTGAAATTGATATGATTTACCCTCACTTCTTCAAGTTTTCCTATTGCTGATCTGTCAGGTTATTTTTGGTTTTTAGAGTGATTGCTACATTACCACACTTCTACGTGGATCAACGTACACAATGGTGATTGTGGCTTCATAAAACAAAACAACAAAGCAACTTCTCAATTTCACTGGTGAAAGTGAAATCTTCATTCCTTAAATATTTGGATATCAAAATATGGCCATCACCTCTGAGCACTTTGGGAGGTATAAATAGCAGTGTTTCATGGTGAGGACTGGAGAAAGAAACCAAACAACAAATTCAGATTTGCTTGGAATAAGTAGCTGGGGTGAAAAAAGGGCAAAATTAGAAGTGGAGAAGTGGGTACTCTGTTCAAGTTTATCAGATAATTATCTGGGCTGTCACTGGGATCATTACTGGTGTTTACTTGCTGCTGTGCTGAGGCAGTTTGTCACATGGATGCAGTAATGAAGAATGGCTCTACAAGTGTGAAAACACATTCCTGACTAAACTTACCATTAAGCATATTCTGAAATACTACTGAGGTATACATTATTTCAAGTATACCAAAGGGGAAAAAAACCAACTCCAAACCTTAGATTTTCACAGCATGCAATTTAATCATTCTATGCCATTTCAAAATGCTTTTAAGTGTCTTGCTGGTCAAAGAGCAAAAGTGTCTACAGAAGTCATCAGCACTTGATATTTTAACAGATATTGTCTAACTGATAAATTTTTATTTTTAACTAAGAACCAACACTGAATTCAATAGAAATTATAAGGAGTTTAAAGGATACAGTAATTCCAATTATTGAGACCAAATAACAACAAAAAAATAGAAAGGAAACAATATACAAAGATAAAAATCTTTTTCTATTACATGACTTTTTTATTAAAACACCTAAACTGATCCTGATAATGAATAGAAGTTTATCATTTGTTGCAGAGGGATTTTGTTTCCTTATGTTATTTTGCAGATACAAGAAGTTTGTCACTAATGTAATTAGCATGGAAGAGTGTGAATTGGTTTTCAAACCTATGATGCATGTCAGAATGTTCTGTCATTATTTTTAATCAGATGGTTTCAAGAGAAAGAAGCAAAACTTGAGTTGCAATTCTTGCTTTATCACTGCTGAAGCATGAGGTGATTTTTTATAAGCTTGACGTGTCAATCTGACCTTGAAAACAATTTTATTCATTAACCCTCTGTTGACAAAAGAAACACTGTTCTAGTAGAAAGGCAAGTCTTTTCTTTACAAGAAGGAAAGATTAAGTAATCCATAATGCCATTGTCAAACTGTAAAATGAGCTCAACAGGATGCAGTAGAAATGCATTGCAAAAAATGTTTTTTTCAGACCCTAGGCATTAATAACAAAGGGTTCAATCTCATTCTGGATGAATTTCTGTCACTGTAGTAAAGACAACATCTCTCTTCATATAAAGCTATGAAGTGGTACAATGACAACTGTGAATTCCCTGTATAGCTATTTGTTGACCATCATTAAAGTCTAAGTACCCATAAACTCAGAAAGTTGTGGAAGACCTGTGAACAAGACTTGGTTAAGTCCAGTATTTTCATTTAAATAAGGAAGTAAAACATATAGCCAAATGGTCCAAATTTTTACATTTTATAATGCTTTTCTGGCATTTCCAGTGTACACTTTGCTTTCTATTATTTCATACAGAGGATAGTATCTAAATATTTAAAATAGCCCTTATTTATGTAAAGCAGTATAAATTTACAAATGTCATAACCGGCAGTAGGTACTCAGGTATGTACTATATAGGTACTATTTAGTTTGGTTAGACTGTGATATTCATCACAGCATCCAGGTGCCTTACAGCTGCTCAGAGAAGCATTTGTTGACAACTGGTGTAGTTCAAAAAAATTGGTTCAGAGCAGAGATCAGACACATCTCTTGAAAATTAACCCCCATGGCCAAAATACATGAATCAAATGCATGCAAAAATTAATAGGTAACAGGGCAAGGAAAAAGTAAAACTAAATAATTGATACACTTTGGATACTACTATACTGCAAAAACTAGAAAATTCCAGATGAAAAGTCCTCCTCCAAGAAGAGAACATACTATTGCTTTGCTGGAGTCCAGCCTTTGGGTCCAATAGTAAAGCTGCTGTGAAAGACAACATGAGGCAGTGCTGGAGACCATGGAAACCACCAGGAACAGAGCCAACCATAGCTTTTAAGTTATAGCCAATACCTTGATTTTCAGCCAGTGTGCAGAGTGAGCCAGTCCAGAGACACATGTTCAAAGAGCTGTTCTTACCGGTCTAGCCCACCTAAGTGCCTGTCTTCCTCTGCCAGCATCCCACACTTAGCTACTTTTCTTCCCTTCTTCCCTGGCTCAACTAAAAAAGTCTGCTCTTCTTCAGCTACTCCCATGAGAGCTTTTCCTTTTATTTCATCTTTTCTACCTTCTAGTCCTGACCACCTAGGAATTGGAGTCATGCCATAATCTGGCCCTACTCCTTTTCAAAGTATCTTTAACTCTGAAGTTATTTCTAAAGGCAGAATTTAAGCAATGCTGAAGTGTGTAATCTCCTTCTGCAGTTCTTTCCACCTGCCCCAAAATAGCTGACCCTCAACAGAATTATAGCACCACAAGGCTTCTGACATAAGAATGAACTCAGTTGCAATTTTTTGGCATTCACTTATGATTGCTCCCTCTATTATTTATGCAATGCTGTTTTGGAGACCAGGTCATCATCAGGAAAAGCTTACCAACATAACTGTCCTGGAATACCATCCTCGTGTGGGTGCAGCTTCTACTGGCTAGGGAGAAAGAAAAGAAAGCAATTTTACTGACACAGAAAATAGTGGTTCCCAAGAGAAGTAAATTATATTGGCAAAACCACTTTCCATCTCAGTGTAACCCTATCTACACCATTTCTGACAATACAAAAAATGGTTAAAATAAAAATAACCTGATACTGCTGTGCTGGAAAACATACCTGCTGTAGACTTGGCCAAATTTTATGACAGAAAAGCCAGTTCTATGGGTAAGCAAAGCAAAGCTATCCTCTCTAGTAAGAAAAAATATGGGGAGGGAAGAGAACAACAATGAATTTGTAAATATGAAATATTCATTATTTCTGACAGTAATTGTTTCCTGTGAAAATTTATAAATAGGGTAGAGTAATAAATCTAATTATCTTGGCCTTTTATTGGGTGGTCAGGGCAGCTGAAGGGGGTGTGCAGTAAAAAATATTTCAGACTTAACATGGGAAACTGCCTAAAAGTGGGACTTTCCAAGGAGGGTCCTTATGTTGTAAAAGTGTATGTTGACTCATCCAAGTAACAAAAACCCAAACATTTAGGCTGAGGTAAACTGGAAAGTAAAAGCTTCTCTTTCTTTTTTAGGGTTAAAACCTGTCATTAAGAGAGAATAAAAAAAGAGAAGCATTGATACTTGTGCCACTAACATGTTTGTTGTTTTTTTTTTTTTTTGTCTCCAGAGACTTCCATAGACAAGCAGTTTTCATTTTTCTTGCTGACTCAAGGAGTTCAGATGTTGCAGAAAATGTTTAAGCTTTTCTTAGTTGTTACCATCGCACAAAGAAATATCTGTGTTGTTGCTGCCATTATACCTCCTATCGGCACTGTTGTGCAATCAGTTTTCAAGGGAGGTCTGGGAGGATGAGTGCTCTTATTTCTGACTTCTGCCCAGGGCAGTGGGTGACTGTGACAACATCTTTTATTGTTTCCAGCTTCCAAAAGGTAAGTCTCATACTTGCAAAGTGTGAGAAAAATCTCATTTTGTCTTTGTTTTATTGAACAACTGTCATGCTGTCAATGGGAGTTGTTCATCAACAGTACTTCACAGGCCTAATTGCTAAATCACCCTATCCCCTAGCAAGGACAGGACATGCATGTGACTGGCAGGCACATAGACTGTCTGAAAGCATGAAGGCAGTGGCTAAATCAACCTTTTTGCATTATTAGGCAGAGCTCGGCCTTCAGGTGAAATTGTACCGAGCATAGGCCTCTTTAAAACCTAAAGCTTCACTGGTGTGAACAGGGCTCTGCTGCAAGAGGGCAAATGGAGGGAAGGCCATGCAAAGGAGAGCTTGCTGTCCTACTCGGCTGAAAACAAGACACTATAAGGCAATATTAGACTTGAGTTTCAGGCTTGCTTCTGGTGGTGTGATAGAACAAGTCATTTCTGGAGCTCTCTGTGTAGAAGTGTATGGAGGGCATGTGCTAAAATCAGTGGAAATGATAGTCTCAAATAATCTTAAACCTATATAAACAGATGACAGACCAAGGTTTCTACTTTTCTACCAAGAATCTCTCAAAGACGAACAGTGCAATGTTTCAATTTTTATACTCTTGTACCTTTCCTAGTAAACATTTGGTATGCTTGTAGATTATTGGTATAAAATTGTTTCTACTAGATCTCATGGTTTAATATACATAAATTCCTTAAATACATACACTGTACTGCTTACACTAGTAGCACTGATTTAAAAAAGTGTCTTCAAAGCCTGGTTTTGGGGCGGATGTTTCAGATTCTTAATTTTTTATAATTTCAGTGAAAATAAAAGGATCTTTTCAAATACTGTATAAAAACACCTAAAGCATTTTCTTCCTGAAGGGAAAAAGTTGATTTACTAGGCCTGAGCTACATGCCTGGTTGTGCCAATGACTCACTGGGCACATCTCTGTGATTTGTAGCAACATCATTAATGTCTGTGCAAGGTCTTCCAGCTTTACGACAGAAAGGGTATGCCATTACACAGGAGTAGCTCCAATCAGGTCAATGAATCTCCTCAAGGGAGCCAAGTTTCATCTGTGTCTGGATGTTGGTAGGAACATGGATTTAGGATACAGGATTTAAAGAACTTGAGGTGCAGAGTACTGACTGCATTGACTGCACTGGCAGGAGAAAGAACTTGCCAATAGCTTCTTATGAAATTTTGCTTCGCTTTTCTATCTTAAATCTTCCATTTCACATTTCAAGGCTACTTGCTGCTGTATCACTGTCATTACTTGCACACACT
The DNA here is from genome assembly GCA_013400975.1 of Atrichornis clamosus. Lineage (NCBI taxonomy): Eukaryota > Metazoa > Chordata > Aves > Passeriformes > Menuridae > Atrichornis > Atrichornis clamosus. The sequence goes on along the minus strand of WBMZ01012862.1, from coordinate 13,279 downwards.
CTTAATTGCACTCAGGTCTCAGATTAGTTTTATGACCCAGGTTTTTATAACAGTGAATGTAAGACTGTAAGGCAGAAGGCTTCTAGTCAATCATGAAACCACAGAAATTAGACAAAGAAAGACAGCTTATTAAGTCATTTATTCCTTCCCAGTGCCAAATGATTGTTTTCTAGAGGACTTTAGCTCTTCGTCTAGTTACATTTCAAGCGGAGACAGCCACACAACAACCTACAAAACACAGCTCATATTTTCATGGACTTCACTATTCAGAAAGCTTTTTCAGAAAGTCCATCCTAAAATTAATTTGACTTGTGTCTGCAATTCTGATTCTTCTTTTCATACCTAAAAATAATAATAATCTTTCTCATCTTTAACAATGTCTCCAGCCTTCTGACCTCTGTACTGTGAAATGATTATCAGAATTGACACCTCCTTCTGTAATTTTCTCTTTTGTAAAACGATATTTATAGACCTGGGGGGACCAAAGACACATGCAGGCAGTTGCTTGCTTTCCCCCCATCTGTCAGCTACAAGTACTGGCTGGCTGTGACAGGAGCAAGGCAGACATCTAGTTACAACAGCAGAGAAATATTCTGATGTTAACATTTCAATGTCAAACACTTGGTCAGTCCCAGTGTGCCAAAATATTTAGTATAGTAGTTACAGCAATACTTCTTTCTTTTGTTTTAAAAGATTTGACAGTACAGTAGTTATGCACAAAAGGTGTCTATAAGTATGTATATAAATATATTTATATGTACACAGAGTTGTATACAAAATAACACTGCTGAAGACAAGTGACTTTAGACCACCACATAAAGAAGATCTAAATATAAAACTTTCAGGGTAAGAATCAGTAATTCACTCAGAGCTAAAACTTGCTGCTTCAGCATAAAGCAAGTCCTGAGGTTATCTGTCCTTTGCAATATTCTGGTGGTTTAGGTTGTCTGCCTTTTCTCCGTGTCTGTCACTGGCAGTTGACAAGTTGTCTTCCCACTCTGCAGATCCATACCTGGCAAAGCAGTGTCACCTGTCAGTCACATTCAAAATGTGTAACCCCATACAGAAGTCTTTAAGGCAGCATGTGCAGAGAATTTCCTACATTTAAGATGTGTGATGCATTTTTCTTGGTGAAAGAGAAGAAACAACAAAAGGAAAAAGGGATGATAGAAAAGCACTTAAAAAAATGTGGTGATTAAAAAGCAGAGGACTCCTGGAGAATAATGGGTTAAATCTTCAACCCATTTTCTCCTTCTCTTTATATAGGAGCCAAGGGGATGGCTGATACTTTGCTACAACAGCAGCTGATTCTCAAAATAAGTGTTGGGAAGGGCAATCAGACATTCCCCTCTTGAAAAATCATTTCAGACATCATTAGGCGGACACAGTCATTCCTGAGGAAATCAGGGTGGCAGACAATGAGTCCCCAGCCCTTCTCTCAAAATATCAAACCTGCCTGTTCTCTTCTGCAATTCCCACTGTGTCTGCTTTTGAAAATAGTCAAACAGCTTCCTTTGAGTTTGAGCTTTCCCCATCTGCTGACTTGCAGGCTCTTTCATCACCTTTCCTGCACAGAGGCCTCATGCCCCTGCCAACAGTAATTCCCATGCCACTCTCTCCCAGGATGGAAGCTCTTTCCTACCTCTTTCTTAAAATATTTTTCCCTCAAGTTTTTCTGAGTAATATCCCAATCACTTCTCCTATGAGAGGAAAAGTTGTGGGCTGCAAAGCACATCCAAGCCCTGCTGTAGGGTTAATGATTTTTGGGAGGGCTGTTACTGAAGGTTTTAGCCCCTCATAGATAATTGATTTGACCATTTGTGAGGAAGAGAAGAAAATACTTTTGAATGGACCCAATGCTATAAGGAAATTGTGTTTGCTTTGGTTCACAAATTATTGGTCTCCTACCTGTTTAGTGGGACTTGATAATCTATTGAGAGCTACCAAAGGCAGCTTATGGGGGGATTTGAAGGGGTGTAGAGCAGAGCCAGTACAGAAAGGTCAGTGAGGAGCCTGCAGTTCCTCTCTGAGAGAAAGCAGCATAGAGCCTCTGCATCCCACGACACTTGAGCTTGGGCACTGCACCTCTCACAGAGGCAGGATGCCGTGATGCTGGCATCCTGTCTCCTCCTGATTTTGAGATTGCCAGAAGCTGGGACTCTCACTACCTCCTACAGTGGCAGCTTTTCCTGACTTACACTGTGGTTCTGATAATAGCATTTTTCTTTAATTAAGAGCAAAAATGCGGTCTGGCTAACCACGGTAGAGAAATTGCTGATCTCAGGTTAAGTGCAAGCTCATATATTTTGTACACCTTCTTCACTGAGGACAGCCATGGTTACACTCTCTACTTCTGATTTCTTTCCTTTTTTTTTTAAAATATATTTCCAGTCAGATTCTGATTCCATAAATGACTGTGTTCACCCGTAGGCACATGAGCACCCTGCTTCTAGAAACAACTGATGCCTTGGAGAAAAGTGAATGCATGGAGAATACAACATTAACAGTGCCATCTTTGATTGTAAAACTATAAAATTGAACAAAATATACACAGTATTAAATATCTTGTGGAGGGATTTAAGCAACAAAAATAGCTGAATGACACAATGAGAAAATAACAACATCAGAATATTTTATCAAACTAAATATTTTACATTGGAAGGGCAGAAGCTGTCAGATTGTAAAGCATGAAACTTGCCCAAGGCATTTGATACAACATACAGACTTTTTCCAGAATACATAAACTAAGAATATAAATTGAAGTAAGTACTTTTCATCTCCCCATTTTGTCCATGATGTAATTATTTTGGCAGTTAATAAGATATTCAGGGTTGCACCTCCATCTTTCTTAACTTGATATAGCTAACAGATAAAATAATCCCCCGCAACAATTCAACCCCTATCTATGAGTCACTGTCTCTGATGAAGATGTGTCACTCTATGTTATCTTGGGCACAAGAAACAGCCAGGGTTTGTCTGAAACTTTTTCACTGGGAATTAGAATTTCCTGGTGTGTTTTTTCAATTTGTAGGTACTAAGCACCAAAGAGTTGTTGACCTGCTGGTTCTCAGGCACTGAACACTTCAAAGTCACAATATCATGACAGATCAAGAGGAAGACTCTGGATTAGTGGAGTTAAGGAGGAATCAAAGACAAAACAGTCTCTCAAATGCTTACATACACAAGTGCACTTCTCCTCCCTTATTCTCACACAAGACTTAAGAATTTCTCTTCTAGGAGGGCAGAAGGTAAGCCCTAAATCCTAAGTATTTCCATGACAATAGACCCATTTCCTTTGGATGAGAACACATTGATTAAAAATCTATAAATTAATTTGCATGTATTTAAATATTTTTCTTCAGGTTTTATTTTTTTATTATTCTTTTCCATATACCATAATTATATTCTCTGAATAGTTGTATTGGGTCTGACCAAGATAGAGTTCACCTTTCCCTTAGCAGCCCTCACAGTGCTGTGCTTTGCACTGGTAGCTGGAAGGGTGTTGATCACACGCCAGTGTTTTGGCTACTGCTGAGAAGTGTTGTCCCTCTGACACTCCTTCCCCCATCAGGAGGGCTGGGAGTGGGCAAGATCCTGGGAGGGGACACAGCCAGGCCAGCTGACCCAAATCAACCAAAGGGATATTCCATACCATGTGACGTCAACTCAGATATAAAAGTCAAGGGAGAGAGGAGGAAGGCGGGGGCATTTGTTGCTCTGAAATGTCTGCCTTCCAGAGGAACCATTACGCGTGCTGAGACCCTGCTTCCCGGGAAGTGTCCGAACATCGCTCGCTGATGGGAAGTAGAGATTAACTTCTCTTTCTGCTTGCGCGCGCAAACTCTCCCTTTGTTCCCTCTTTTTTTTGCTCTTAGTAAACTGCTTTTATCTCAACCTACGAGTTGTTTTCCATCTTATTCTCTCCCTATCCCACAGGGCAGGGGCGTGATAGAGCGCTGTAGTGGGCACCTGGCACCCAGCCAAGGCCAAACCACTACAATAGTTTAAGAGAAAACCAGTTTTAAATACTTGCAACCTAGATTCCCAGACAGTAGCAAGGCCCAAGGATCAGATGGACCATGAGTATCTCTGTGATATTGTCTCTTCTTTCTTCCAGCTGAGAAATGAGTGATGAAGGGTTACTTAATGTAATGCTTATGTGCAGTTAGACAGCGTGGAGGAAGAAATTGTTGTCTGCTCTTCCCAAACCATGTTTATGATAGTTATTGAGAGCTTATATCCTGTTATCTCCAAAATGGGAACAGCTTAAACATACATTCACAATAAGGACTTCAGAAAAAATGAAGAGATTATTTGAAATAAAGTTAGAAAAATCAGGTGTTATGAGAACAGATAATAGATATCCAAGAAGGAAGACCTGTCAAACTATCTGCCAGTCAGCCTCAGCTCCTTCCCTGGAATACTGATGGAGCAGATCATCCTGGAGGTCATCATCACTCTTTTCAGTGGTGCCCAGCAACAGGATGAGGAGCAGTCGCCATAAACTGAAATACAAGCAGGTCCACCTCAACATGAGGAAGAACTTCTTTACATTGAGGGTGGCAGAGCACTGGAACAGGATGCCCAGGGAAGTCATGGAATCTCCCTCTCTGAAGCCATTCAAAACCCACCTGGATATGTTCCTGTGTAACCTGCTTAAGGTGACCCTGTCTTGGCAGGGGAGTTGGACTGGATGATCTCCAGATCTCTCCCTTCCAACCCTAGTGATTTTATGTTTTAAAAAAGAGAAATGACTCTTCCTGCAGTTACCAATACTGGTGTCGAAGCACGTATAACTAGTACAAGTCAGTATGCCACACTGCAGATCCCTCCCACTGCCTTTCTCTACTAAAGATGGGTGGAAAGCACTAGCAGTATTGATGCAGTGCAAAGCATGCAGCTCTTCTCAAGATTTGCCATGTCCAGCTGTCCATGTTGCTGGTGCTAGAAGCAAACTTCAATATCTGACAAGTAAATCTGAATGGAGGAAAAGTGCCCCAGGCATCATGATGGTTCTGAACAGTCTTTGCAAGGATTACTCTGCTATTTTGCATTTGTAACATATAGTGGGCTCATCAGCATGCAGAAGGACGCGTTCACAGCCCTGTTTGAGGAGCTATCAATTCTGGAGAAACAATACAGCTGTCTACAAAACATTTCCAGAAGCAAGAGACTACCATCCTCTCAAGTATATCGCAGTAGGTTCTCTTTGCTCCATTGCCACACTGCTAACACTAAGGAGTCCACCTTAGTACACCACTGAGGCAGTTTCTGTGGTTAAACACTGGGTTCAACAGGTCACATGTTAAACCAATGAAACAATTTTTCATCTGTTCTATGGACAGAGCACAAGAAGCACTTGTTGCTCCTGAGTGCAGTGGTCCATTTTCTCCATCTGAGAGCAGGGATCCAGGAGGCTGCTGGGCTAAATGTGTTTGCCTGTGTATCCTAATCCCTGCAGATATGTTGCAAGTATTGTGAACTGAAGGTTAAGTCACACAGGCATGTCATATTCATAACAAAAGGTGTGCTAAGAGAAAAGAGAATAGCATGAAGTTGGAGATATGTATGTATTCTTGTGTATATATTTACTGCCTCAACATTCTCTATCTATATCTTGTCAAAGGATGCTCCACTGTAGACACCTCCTTTTTTGTTTTTGGGAATACCTATTGACTCATATCTTGCTTATCATCACCTGTTGGTGAAGGGGAGCTGTTACTTCTGGAGCAAACTTCTACAGAACATATCCCAGAAGACTGATTTCTCCTAAACCTTTTCATGTCTCTACAGAAGAGTCAGCTATTCACATCAGGGTAGGAGTTAAGAGAGTGGGAAATTTCTGAAGCAAAGACTGGACAGCCCGAGGAACATCACAGGAGATAAGATGATCTGGCTACTGCAAATCAGCTCTGTGAAGTCTGACTAACATTCTTGATAAGTAGTGTTGCAACAGAAAGAACAAAGCTCAGCTATTAGATGGATCCACTTGGGTGCTATTGGCAAAAAGTTTTCACAACTGGCAATATCACACCAGTTGGGGAACATCCAGGAGTGAATTCAGTGGTCTTCCTGTAGGGAGAATTCTCTTACTGCTGATGGGAGGTCATCCTCAACAGGATAAAAGCATCTGGGTGTGTTTTCTGGAATTCTGGACAGTCTGCAATAAGTGACATAACAGTGATGTGCTGCCCCAGACTTTGAATGTTGGAGACTGGAAGGTGCTCCTCTTTCCCTTGATGGCAACTGGAAGATGTCAACCTCAGCCTCAAAGACTGAGTATGCTTCTTTTATATTTTTGACTGTTTTTTAAATCTTAATCCTAATCTAATGCTAATCTAACCCTTTCAAATGCCTAGAACAACCAGGTAGCTAGTGGTCATCACACAGGTGCCACATCAAAGCTAATATGCCTTATGCACTCTGATGATATGGCCAGAAGTCTATGGTTCTCCTCCTGGAATTGAACTAGCTTTCCTGGGCCCAGAGCTCTGGGCAGTGTTGGCTGTGTGTGCAGGCTGTTTGATAACCTGCGCAGAGCTGTGGACATGAAGAGACAGAGCCACAGGGGCCCAACATAAGAGTCTGGTGATGTTGCTCACACTAACATGGCCTTTTGCCTACACACTGGAAACACACATTTCCTCAGTGTGGAGCAATCCTAAGTCTGGGGTTAGTCTAAACACACATGGAAGGGACCTAGAGCATGAAGTAAGGGTGGTGTGGGTAGTCATGCTTTCTGAGGACCGCAAAGGTGAATGTGGAGACAGCAGGGCAGTGTTGCCATGAACTCCAGGAATCAGACACAACTTCGTTCCCAGCATCTAGCAAGCAAAGACCTTCCAGTACCTTAAGTGTTGCTACAAATCCTGCATGCCTGCATGCATCTCTGGTTCTGGCTCTACCTGCAGAAAAGGCTTCTGCTCTGGGCCATCCAGATGTCTGAAGAGTGCTGTGTTTGAAAGGCAGTATTTCCAGGCACCTCCCAGGTTATATATCCCTCACCTCCTTCCCTTCTCCCTCACATTCCATGCTCTGAAGGGCTTTCATCTTGCAAACAGTGATGGTTAGGGAGACTATCCTGACAAAGATAGGAGCTGGACTTTTGAATTAATAAGATTCCTGAAAAACAGGTCTCTGACCTTGCCTTACAGCAATGTCAGTTGAAAGGACCCCCAGTGGCATCAGTGAAATTACCATAAAATTACAAATGGCACAAAAATAGCAAATGGGAAAATGCAGTCCCCGTTTTTCACAATACAAGAAGTAGCATTCAGTGAAATGACCATGCAGTTGGTTGAAGGCAAAAGCTTTTTCACTTAAAACATAATGAAGTTATAGAGTTCACTGCACTAGGGTGTTGTGGGGCCCCCAACACACACAGATTTAAGGAGGGATTAGATCACGGAGGAGAGGTCTGTTTGTGGCTATTAAACTCAACCATTGGCTACAGTCTCTGTCTCCATTAAATTAGGCTTCAGTTCAAAGGCTAATGCAGGAGAAATATACTTTATCTGCCTTATTCTTGTCCTGAGCCTCTGCTTTTTCCCACTGTTCTCCAAGACTGAGCTAAAAGAACTAAAAGGACTTTCATGCTTACCCAGGATGGCAGGTTTTAGTTTCTTATTCTGGATTTACAACTCTGTCACTGAGGTTGGAGCCTGCCTCACTATATGTGGTCATTTTTCACTCTGTTCATTTAGCTCTTGTACTACACTTAAGGCTTTGGGGGCAGGAAAAGACAAACAGCACAGAGAACTCTGTCTGCCTGTTTGTCTGTTGAACTCATTTACACTAATTGCTTCAATGTACTGACTGATTTCTTATTAATTTATAATATATGCCTTTCCCTGGCTCCCAATTCTTGCACAACAGTGGGTGGGGGGAAAAAGAACCTTACTAAAATTTGTACCATGCTGAGATAGGTACATCACAAAAGCATCCATGGAGAAAAAAGCCTGCTCAACTGAAGCTTTAAAAAATTGCCCTTTCTTTGCAGCATGAAAGAAAATTAAACTAGATTCTGTTAGAGCCAAGGAAAGGGCAAGTGATATCTATAGGAGGTTCAGAATTAGGATGCCCGACTTCTGCAATAAAGCATTACAAGTATATTCTAGAATTACATGCCTTAGTGTATATATAAATAGACAAAAGGAGCAAGCAGGATACAAAGAGGAATTATTAGGTGGGGCAAACAGCTGGTGAGGGGGAATTGCAGCTCCTAGACACAAATGTGAAATCTGGGAGAGGCATCTCTGGGACAGCTGAGGCTCAGACTATAATCAGACAGAACAGAGACCCACAAAAAAAAAAAAGGCCAAAACAAAGCTGACAGTCTGAGGAGCAAATACATAATCAGCAAGGCAATCCAATGGACAGGTGTCATTTTCATGTAGCATAACCCCATTGCTCAGGGCACCAAGACTATCTATGTGCACATTAAAATGCTCTGTATTTTTCTTAATGTACAGCCCACTCCAAATTTCTTTTTTATTATGTTATTACTTTTGTTGAAGCTTAGAATTAAAATTTTAAAGTATTCTAGAAACATGAACTTCTCACAGATGTTATTACTCCTCCAGGTCTTTTACTAGTTCTAACTGCTTTCAATTCATTTCCTAAAGCTCTGTAGAAATTAAAAAAAATTATATATATACCCAGTAAAGAAAGGCTTCCTCTTTTCCATTCATGCAAATTATAGAAAGTACAATATCTGATAAAGGTAGCAAGAAAAGGATTCCTTAAAATTTATGCATGTGATTTCTCCTTCATTCAATAAAGTCCAGTGGAAAAAACAGAATGGGAATCAAGAGACCTTATTCTGTTAGCAGTTCTCTTTGTTCTCTGGCATATAATTCATACAGTCTTAATTTATGAGTCTGTAGCTTCCCCAAAGTATAATGGCGATAATAGCATTTGTTGTTCTCTGTAAAAACTGTGTGATTCTCATGTACGAAATTTCTCTCTATAAGCCAAATATAAATCCAATGCTATATCTTTCTTAGCTATCCTATCTATTAGTTTATTCCTAATGCTAACACTTGGATATAATTTAATTCTTAGTAAGACTTTCTGCTGTTTTTCCACTGCTTAATTAATCTTGGATTATCTCATGTAATTCAAATACATCAAAGTTTTCAAAAGAACTTTTCTGGTTTTTTTCCCTCTTTCATTTTTCCTGTAAAAGCAATTACATTGTTACCATTAGCAATTAAAATGGCTCCAGGAAAGCTGAAATACCTCATCCAAACAGGTGAATTGCACAAGAATGCGTGGAATGGAAACTTTGCCTCCACTGCTTACCACGGGAGGTGCCTTATTCGGATATTCAAAGGCAGTCGGACCATAAGCTTTTATTTTTACATTTGCTACATGTCTTTTTTTTTTTTTTAATCTTTCACGCTTATCAGTAACACAGTGCTAGATAAATAGTGCTGCATTTTAAACCCCTTAATCTGGCTCAGGCTGGCTGGCATGACTCATAGTTCGTACAAGTTGGAGTTATGGAAATGGAACAGGTGGGATTTTGCACACACAGCTCTGCAAACTGCCCAGGTGTGTCTGAAGAGCAGATGGCTCTTCATGGGCCATTACTGGCACAAGACAGACAGGAAGTGGCTGTGGAAAAGCATCTATGAGTTTGGACTTCCACCTCCGTGTTTAGTGGTTACTGGTAGCATTTTCTTACGAGAGAGAACCTGTAAGAAATAGGGAGTGGATCCAGACCTGCTCTGAAAGCAAGGGTTACCAATTGCAAATGGGCTTCCACAGACAGTGCTGAAAGGAAGTGGGAACAATCTCGGTTCCCTGTACCCTTGCTCCCCATACCACACCCAGCTGAGGGCAATGCTTTGTTAAGAGCTGACAGTATGCAGCAGCTAAACAAATGTCGGTGTCACACAGTCCACCTCACTGACCTGTGTCAGAGCCAGCAACAGGAAGATAAAGCCAGACAGTAAAGATTAGAAATAGAGCATACATTTTTACCTGGGAGGGGTACAATTATTGTTCAAGGGGCTATCGAGGGAACCAATGGAGCCTTCACTTCAAGACTTTGTCTTATCATGACTGACTGCCTTGTTGAAAATACAATAAGCAATGTGCCATGCTCAGTGCAGAAGGAACTGGAAAGAATTTGACAGCAATTTAACACAGGGAATCCAATGAATCGGACCATTTCATAGGCTAAAAATTTGAGCAGTGAGCACTCAGTAGAGTTTGACTCAGTCACAAAAAACCTAGAAGAGAAAAAAGGTTCTCAAAGGTTATTCTTTGCAAATAAGTAAAACCAGAATATAGATGAAACACATAATTAAGACCAATATATAAATAAAAAACAAAAAGGGAAGATTTTGGTAAATGAGACTGGGCAGAGTATTCTTAAAATATTCTTTAATATTCTTTCCAGTGGAAGAAATTGGAGGATAGATTTCACAAGTTTCCATCTCCTTACTTCCTTATGTGTCTTAAAGTAGTATAACAGCAACCCGACACCCAATGAGACATTTGTTAGAGAAATCTAGGACATGCAAAAGTTTGTGCCAGACCGTCTTTAAAATATATACGATGTCTGTGACTGCAACTGACTTGCTATCTTTAGCAACAATGCTGCATCAATATTAAAACTTTTCCATGGATTAAATATTTGGGCACCCATCCAAGATATCACTACTTTAGATTCTATGCAAAGATGACTTTCATTTCTAAGAACTTAAGATATGAATGCATTTAATTTCACACTGTATGGCTGAAAACAAAGATGTACAAGAGAAAGCAATGTCAAATAGTCCAAGATGCAGTTTCTCAAATATGGGATAACTGTGATAGATCTGATGTTACAAGAATATTCTCTCATGTATTAATGCAACATTAATATAAACTAAAGCATTTGTGGTTTTCAAGGATTTTTTTGAGAAAACAGAAATTACAGGCCCATGTGAGCTAATGCAATAATGCAATTTATAAATACTGAAACGAAAGGCTTAGAAAAACCTATAAAATAAGAGAATAATATATGTACAGCTGACAGATCATTGTGCAATTAGATAGAACAAACCCTTGGAAACAGCAGCTCAAGTTGTAACTTTTACTGAAGCATTTTAATGACATTTGTGATCATATCTGGTGAGATCTGCGCCACGTAAAACAGTTGGAAGGTCCAAACAATGATCCAGTCTTCTGTTTTCTAGTGCTTTAGGATTTTATATTTCTGAAGTAACTCTCTTCTTAATCTGGAAAACCCAGAGGTGTTTTGTTGATTCATCTGTATTTGCTCAGAAGCAAGGGGAGATATGCACTAATCTCTCAGGCAAGGGTGCCACTGCCATCCAGATGAGGCAAGGAGTGAGCTAACGCTGCAGTTGCTGAAAGAGATGATGTGATGGTGAGGCCTGCTCTGTGGATGGTCCCAGGAACTCCAGCAGCTTCCTTGCTCCCCAGTGGATTGACATCTGACTAGGAAGATCACCTTGAGGAGCTGATACAGTTGGTGGAGAGAAGGAGTTACCTAAGTACGTCTTCAGCAAGCCTATCTCACTCCACTGAACTATTGAAAACTTAGGTATTTACTTGAGAAGGACTAGTTAGTCAGCAACCAAATTTAAGTACTGGATTCCTATCTTAATAAATGTTCTATTGGTCAAAAATAAAGCTGTCATTCCTTCCCTGCCCCCTCCAAACTAACTTTCTTAGATACAATTTTTTGCCCTCCTGCTGTCACGCAGACATTTCTGTCTGCTGTGAGACTTAGGTTAGCAGAGTCTGCTGCTTCTCTGACAAAGTCATCAAATCAAAACTGCACACAGACTGAATCCAGGGGAAGCAAATGTACTCCTTTAATTGCTTGTTTGTTCCTTCTCAACCAGCTGTACCACCTCGACATAGATTATTAGTTAAGCTATAAATGTCAGCCTTGCATTGTCAGTCACAGTCTAAACTGGATAATGTGAATTGCAGCTTAGCAGTGGGTGCTTCAGGGTACACGAGGTCAGATTCACCTACATGGATAGTTTCTGATCCAGTTATCTGAATTTCTTTGAGTCAACAGAAAAAAAAAAAAAAAGCACTTCCAGGCCTTCTTTTGTCTCTTCCTAACAGAGCTATCTAAAATAGATCAGATGACTCACTCTTTAAAAGCATCTATTTCCCTCTCTTGAGCCTAAAGTCACTAGTTCCAGTGTAGACACCTAGACTGTAGATGGTGAAAGTCAGAGGAGATGGATTGCAGGAACCATGCTCTATTTAGCCACAGGCAGCAGATTTTTAGAGGCATTTATCTTCCAAAATTGGGTATGAACCTAATTTCAGCAATACTTCCTACCAAGTGCCAAACTGCATCTCTGTGTGCTTAATTCTTTTAAAAACACTCTCTTTTCTGAGCACAGAGGAGTGTGAGTCAGGGTGAGCCAGGAGGCCCAAGTCCAATGTTACTTTTATCCTGCAAGGCAGACATACCTGACTGTGAGCTTGAGATGGGAACTGCCAGCCCTTGCCATTCCTTGTCTTCAGTAGCATTCAAGAGTCTGGAGAGGGAATGTACATTTGGAAACCTGTGTTTCCCTGCTCTGCAGTGTGTCAGTTCCAGGACACCCCGAACTGTAAGGTGTACTCTGTATCTGACCTGGAAGACCTCATGTGACCCTTCTGCTCCCAGGAAATTGGCTGGCAGACAAGTCAGAGTCCTTCCCAGAGTTGCTTGCTGTGAGGGGGTGAGAGCTGCCTGCAGTCAGAGACTCATACAATGCAGTCAATGACAAGGTCAGCAACGTTTCTGGCTTCAGATATATCCTCAAACCAGCTTAGTGAGATCAGCTAAATCTAGTCATAGCTCCTTTGACTAACAGTTTTTGGGTTCCCAATAGCAGACGAAGACAGATTGTGCTACTAAGGGACACACAAACCCTCTGCAAGAGAGTGCCTTCTTGCCCTTCTGCTCCTGAGTATCTCAACTCCCTAAATACAGTCACCTCGGCACCAGCTGTACCATGAACACAGATATCTTCTCCTCTGATCTCCTTCCTATATGGAATATATATCAACCACATTATGTCTTCTTGTTGGACTCTGGGACACAATGTGGGACTTCAGAGATGTTAATGCGCTGTTTTCTTGAGGGTTTCTTGGAAAGAATCACTACTGTTTGAGCCTAAATCTGATCCCCTTAGGTTTCTGCATTATATTCATCACACTGCTTTTCATGATTCATTTGAGAAGCATAATGAAGTATATTAAGTAGCCTTTCCTTTCCTTGCCTTGACTTGTGCCCCCCCTCCCCTCCCCT
>WBMZ01012861.1:0-52559 GCA_013400975.1 Atrichornis clamosus | reverse complement strand
CAGTGTGAAATAAATGGAAATTCATAGTTTAAGTCAATGGTGGTAAGTTTGCTAACTGGAATTGAGCAGTGCTGAAGATGCTGAACAAGAGCGCTGTTAGGAAAACCCTATGGGCTGTGCCTCCCTTTCTGTCTCTGTCCTGGATTTCAGCACCTAAATGTAACCTTTTTGGACAGCTATGTGGAGTGAAGATTTAAAGCCAAACTAGGGCATCTTCTCTTAGGTACCAAGACCTTTCTTTCAGTTTAACTTCACAGGCTTATTTTCTGCTCATAAAAGCAGCCTTGGAAGTGTGCACATGAGAGGTGCAAGTTTGATTATGTTACCAGTTTAGCATTTAAGGCTGTATTTCCCACTACACGAGAGTGCCCTGAAATCACATAGAGCAGTCATAACCTTCTGCTCTGCAGCTACAGATGCAAGATTCCTGAGGACGGACTAGACACGTGAAGGGGGAGCGTGACCAGGTCTGTGCAGGAAATTCAGTTAACCTGAAGCTTTAGCTTTCCAGATGAATACCTCAGCTACTGGCCTTGTATAGGGCCATGGTTACTTCTGTGTCTTTGGCATTCTTGCTTACACAGTTACCCAGGTAAATGCCATTTGCCTGGGAAATTAAAGCTGACATCTTCCCATTCATAGGTAGGTTCTCTCATATGTCTAATTGTGATATTAAGCAGTCGCTATTATAACAGCAGAGCCACAGCATTGAGATTTTGGTTTTGGTTTGTTTCTTTTGTTTTTTAATGGCCATGTGTGCTCAACTCTGGGTTCAGTGTTGCCAGTGGCAGGTGAATTTAGAGCGTGCCTGCTAGATTGGGCTTGTATGACTTGCTCTTTTCCCACAAACGTGTGTGTAATTAGTGGATACCAAATAGGCTTCAGGTTGAAATTTTATGCTCAATGGATATTTTCTATTTCCCTTCCTGAGCTGTCAAAATCTTTGGGACAATGCGTGGGTGGAGCTCACCAAAGCTGCTTTTTGAGCATGTTTTTTTCCCAATTTTCAGCCTTTCTTTCTCATCTTTTTGATCAAAACAAAAGTGGAACCTCACTACCTCTGATTATTGATTGAACATTCACACATTGTTTAGCATTACACACCAATTTTATGTATTAGCTATGAATGTAAGTGTATAAACACCTTTTAAAAATTAATATTGAATTAATATATGTTAAACTGATTGCACAGACTTGGGTTTTTCTTTTTAATAATCCCACTTGCATTCTGGCTGTTAGAAGCTGACAGATTGATCCTTCACTCAAACCATCCTCCCATATCTCTTTTGCTCCCAGAAAATAACTGCAGATATCCAAGAATAGCAGCAGGTTTTGTACCAGTATTCTTTGTAGAATGTGATTATTTCTCACATCCTAAGTGATTGACACAAACGTAAAGTAATTGTGCTTAAGGTATCGGAGATTAGTGTCACGGGGGTTTTTTTTCCCCCCCTTCCCCTCACTAACAAAGAAAAGCCTGCTTTTTTTTCCTGTTTATGAAGCTGCAGAAGATATTTCTTCTCTTAGTGTGCTTTGCTCCATCAATAGTATCTTTTAAAAGAAAGATTATATTCTCCTAGCAGAATGCTGCCTTTGGAATACAGCTCTTAACTTTGCTACTGAAGTGGATATCCATCGGAAAATCTTTTCCTGGTAGATTTTTTATTCTGTATTAAAACCATTAAATAAGAAGTGGAGCTAAAGGAAAAGCTAGGACCTGAATGAAAATATGAAGACTGTCCATGGCTTGGCAGTAATCACTGGATGTCCCTGAAACTCATGGTATCAGCATCTTCAGCAAATTATTTTAATTAGGTTTAGAATACAAGTAACACTTTTTTAGTTGCAGCTGAGGACACTGGTGAATGCACAAACATAATTCTGTGGGCACAGCAGTTATTTTGGCAATCTGTATTTGTTGCTTTCACAGATTATCTGTTTTCTAATTAATAGTAAATGCTCTTACTACTCTAGGAATATGACATTCAGCACATCTTTAAATCGTGGCTCTGGTATATATGTGACTGCAAAATTTTTATAGTTTTAAAATTTATTTATTTTCATTTTTACGTCTTGTCTGTGTTTTTAATGCACTTTATGTGTTCCACTCTTTGTAAGGACAATGTATATGCAATTTTTCCTGCTCTTTTCTGACCTAAAGGCAGTTTTTTTGACAGAGAACCCATACCAACTTCACAGTCACAGCCCCATGGTCATGAATCTGCTCAGCTCACTCTCACAGCTGCTCTTGCTTACATTCTTTTTTCACACTCTCGTCTTGTTCAATCTTTCAGTAGAGTTGAAAGGTTCTCTATTTTGTGCAGCCTTGTTACTCCTTGTTGGAAGTACTGATTGTTGTGCTTTGAGGTAATTGGAGCAGACTCTCCCAACACTGGTTTCATTTACAAGGGGTGACTTTTCTGAATTCAGTGACTGAGGAGGATATGCTTGTGAATTTAAGTACAGAAATTTTGGAGGAAGAATTTTTATCCATATTGGTAAAAACCAGGTTATTTAAAAAGAAAACCAACATTTTATTATTTAAAATTCATGTTTCAACTCAAGGCTACTTACTTTGGGGCTTACCCAAATCTCACCAGGCAGAAAACCTAGTTCTATATTGAGATTTACTGTCTTTTGGCCTCAGTTCAGCAGTCTACATCTAATTGAAACTATTTGAGTTTTTATGTTGCAATATTTGTGGTAATATTGGAGTGTTTTCTTCAACAGCATTTTAAGTTACTTGAATAACATCTATCATGTTACTTTCTTTGGTAATTCTTTCTCAGAAGGCCTTAGACTGGCCTCTGTAGAAGTTCCCTTTTCTGTTCAAAAAAGCATTATAGGTTGTAGTTGAGAAACAGAATTTTCTTTTTAGCCTAATGATTTGTAGTTTAAGTGCTGATTTAAAATCAGTGTGTCTATGATGGTCATGAAATAGTGCCTATAATAGTCTGTTGGTACCCCAATAAAGAATTTATATTTTTTTTTCCTTGTACCACAGTATGAAGCTTAAGGAAGTTAAACAACTTGTGAAGAAATTTAGGAACATAGCTTTCCATTGCATAGCTTAGCATTCAGTCTTAAATTATATATCAGCTTTTAACATCATTACAGAAATATAGCCTGGAATACATATGGGGAGTGGGCTTATTAAGCTTCTCCCTTTTGATATTTGTTGCCAGCACTTGTAATATTTCCTTCTGTTGTTATTGTAGGGAAAATCTGATTCAGACAGCTTATATAAATTTTAATAGCTTAAATTGGGTCCTGATAATACTGTCTTAAAAATGTGTTGTTGGCTTTGGTCTTGATAGCTGAACAATGATTTTGCCTTTGTGTATTAGTAGGAGAACTCAAATAGTTTAGGTGATGTGTTTAACATAGCTGTATCTACCTAGTGATTAGTTTAATTAGATGTGATGCTAGTCCATTTTCTTCTGATCTGTTTACGATGTTGCTTATAGGAATAGACACTTGCCTCATTCCACATTTCTTTTCCCAATCTCATTATTCAGCAGCTGAGCTACAGGCAGTTCTGTATTGTAGAACCTGGGGAAAAAAAAAAAAAGATGGTGTATTTCTGAAGAAAAGTTTCTGCAAATTATGTAGTGCAGACGATAGTTCAAGAATAGAGCAGCAGACCTATGATCAATCTCAATACTGCATAATACAAGCTTGCTTTGCAAACTGTCACCTTTTAGAGAACAAATCTAGAGAAACAGGAATCACAGCTCACAAAAGTTCTTTGTAGTAAGAGCTTGAACCTAGAGGAAGAGCCTTTTATGTGTAGTAGTGTTGACACAGTCTTCATCAGAACTGTTCCTTTTAAGTCATCCCCAGAGATTGTCCCCAGGCTCATGTGGACATACCAGACTGCCCCACAGCTGTATTCCATCTTCCCTTCAAGCTGACATTAAGTTGGCTAGGCTTTCTGAAGAAGCTCGGTGTTGAGTGCCTTCCCTCTGTCTCCTGGAACACCCCACAGAAAACAGCCTCTTTATTGTTATCTTCTGGGAGTTGTTTAGTTTTGCAGGTTATACAACTGAAGGTGGCAGAAACTTCAGGTTACTGCATTTGCCTTCAAGTCTTAACATTATTAAAAGCCATCACGGAGAAAGAAGAGGAGGCCAGTTTCTCTTTCAGTTGTTGAATTGAGCAGAGCTCTGGCATTCTTCCTAGGCACTTATTTCTAAAAGTTACTCAGCCTATATTGAGAAAGACTAGGAGAATTTCCTTCTACTTGTGGAGATCCTTGTAGCAAACTGTTCTTATGCTTCACCTCAATTTCTCTCTGAACTTGGCAGAACAGACTGCTCAGAAATACGTTGGAGGGAATTTGAACCGTTGCAGTGCATCTGTTTTTCATGGTGGTACATTGCAAGGCTTTGGCATTGGTTAAGCATCAGAGGACAAGTCAAAGGGGCAGTTGTCTCTGTTCAGAAAGTGTCGAGTTGTGGTAAGCGCTGTGGCATATCCTGTTACGATACTACCAGAGACAGAGTTTCCACAGGGGCTGAAAATCTTCTGGTTTACATCTGGGGAATGTCTCCTTTCTTTATTAAATACTTGTGAAAATGCATAAAAATTTTTTCTATCAAAATGCCATGTTTCATTATACTATTCCTAAATTACCTGTTTTCTTACAATGTGAAACTACTTACTTGTTCCCAATGTCCATGTGTGTCTAAGAAGCATAAGTAATTTTTCAAGGAATTATTTTAAAATACATGTTTTATCTTAAAATACATGGTTTTTATTTTAAATGAATGTTTTCTCTTAACATGTAAGTACATGTGAACAGTTATAAATATAAATCTTCATTTAAAAACATCTTTTCTTACCTTTACTTTGTTCAGCTATTTGCATGTATTAAATCATGAATATGCACACAAAGTAGTTAGGAGGAGGATGGATCTGGCAGGAACAGAACTTAAGCTGCCTGCAGTGTAGCTCTTGATGCTTTTCTGATACCAGTGTTCAGAGTTTGGCTGGCTGCTGCCAAGTCTGCACCTGCATAATGCTTGATTGAAACTCTGCATGAATTCCTCTTAATAAGAACAAGTAATTAATATCTTCTGTTATTTACCAAACAACGAAACATGAAGATTACTTCAAAGTCATAAGTAGCAATCCCTCTTCTGTGCTAATACTCTATCATTTCTGCATCATGCACAGAGGATGCTCAGGCTTCATTCCTTAGCAGAAATGTCATCTAAATCTCTATGTTCTACCTTGGGTTTAACTTGGTATTTGGAACCCTTACTCAAAATGCATATCTGGTATTTTGATTATGGATTGTCACATAAACAGAATGATTGATTAAAGTAATTTACATAGAAGTATTCGTGGTGTTTCTGAGCAAGGGAAAATACACAGAAGCACATGGCACTTAATTACATTGCTTAACCATAAATGTCAAGTTAAACCTTTTTTAAAAAAGATGAATGCTGTGCTTAAGGAAAGTGCAATTACGTTTCTGTGCTTTGAAATGTTTTACACACTGTATACATTAGAGGGGCAAAGACATTAACACCTCTGTACATGTAAAGGTGCTGACAGATTTCAGATGCTACAAAGCAGACTTCTGTAGTTGCTGTCCACCTATTGCTTCCAAAAGTAACTTGTTTACTGTAATGTGCTGTTAATCTGAGCTCATTTTCTTGTGCGAAACCACATTTGCATGCAGACGTGCTTCTTGGAACTCATTGAGAACATGAGGACAGTGGTCCTGATTTTGTAAATTGTTGCATATAAACAGGATTTGCATTCAAATTAGTGTTTTATATCACAGCCTGTTCTATTTTACTAATGCTGAATGAAAGGCAATAGTAAAAAGCCACTCCTGATTTTATGTTCCAGTTCTAAATTTAATTAAAAGCATCCTTCCCCTCTTTCTTTCTGCTATGCTGAAATTTAGTAACAGACCTGGAATTCCTTCTCCCATTAAATAAAGTGTACACTTTATAACAAATTATCCAAATTACATTCAATACTTTGTTTAATAATAGATTGTCATACTGCTGTATTCTTGTGGGCGGGTAATGGAGGAACAACTGAACTCCACAGTATTCATTATCCAGTCCTTGCAGAATAGAAGCAGATAAGAGGAAGTCCACAGTGAGAAATGGTGTGATGTGCAGTTCCCCAACCCAAGTCTGAGCAAATCAGTATGTCTAGAGGCTACTGCTAGGCAAAAATACTGGCTCGGTTCTTTCCAGAAATTAACATTTTGGTGCAGCCCTCCCTAGTTGCCCTGAATTACAAATGAAAAAGAAGAAAATGAAATTGTGAGGATAACTACTTGACTACATCCAAAATAAAAAACAAGACTAGTTTTAATGAGGAGTGGTCTTTCAATCTATCTTGCCATCTGAATTTCACCAGATCAGCACCACAGCAGTGACATGACTCAGAGAGGTTTGTGGAGGGTAGTTCTGTCACATATTCAGTACTTACACACCGTAGCACCTTTGCTATGGCCTTTTCTGCACTTGTGGGACAAAAACCTGTCTTTCTGCTACTCTGTAGAGTGGCAAGGTTGCTCCACTGCTGTTGTGATGGTGTAGCTTCTCCGTTGTTCTGTGCTCAAATTTGTAAGTACAGAGCACACTTAATTTGATAGACAGCTCATTTCTTTTTTTTTTTCTATCTGTGAATTTGAAGAAAATATGTGAAATAAGATGTTTTCAGTGCCATAAATTAAATAAAGCATTATAATTTAATTGCACTATGTGCTAACAGAGTATTTTTCCTGTTGCCTAGCAATGAGATTTACCATGAGATTCACCATGTGCTTAAGAGTCCTTTATTAACTTCAGTTTTCAAAGGTTTATAGCTTTATTAAAAATCATTACTTATAGGACAATCCAGAAAGTGCATGTTAGATGTTATGGGGTCACTTACCAAGAAGGCTTGAGGCAGAAATCTTTGGTGCCCTCTGATTTCTGTACCTTTTCTCCCCGTCTACTCCATGTGGTAAATTTTGAAAGTAACTTTTTGAGCAACAATGTGTATGTCCCCACGAATCCTTGTGTCTAGGGCAGACTTCGGGCAGTGGCGTTTGCAGTCGCCTCCGGTAGCATTGCACAGCTGTAATGCTTGCTATGTTGGATGATCACATGGAATTTGATAAAGGAGAGGAGTGCTTGAGGAGGTTGGAGGAGCAAAACAGCTAGTAAGAGTGAAAAGAAAAACTGTAGGCCAAGCCCAGAAGGTTACTTTGTTTCACAAGAGGAGCTAGCTTAAACTTAGGACCATGCAAAACCAGGCAGCTTTTATCTTGTGATTAGAGACCCTGTCAGAATGAGAGTAGTGCTCTGCCACTCATAGATGTGTTTCCAGGCTGCATCTTGCTGCAAGGCAGAAAGCAAAAAACCAGTTTATTAATTATATTCTATAGAAGCATTAGAAGCATTTAAGGAAGGATTACTGACATTGTATTATATATTTTTTATATATATATATATATATATATATATATATATATGGATTTAAGAAAAGATGCCAGGATCAGCCTTCATGAAGACATGGGAGGGGGGAGGTATTTTGAATTAATCCTGTAATCCTTTTTGAAAAATAAAACTGTCTGTACCTATCTAGCATTTCAGAATGGCTATGATTTTTATGAAAAATCTGGATTTGCATGTTGAGATTTATGCACTTTACTTACAGAAGATCTGTGTGTTTGGTTGCCAATCTACAAGGAATGCTGCTTTATTCATGTTGTAAACTGCTGCATTTATATAATTTCAATTTGTCACCTTTATAATGGTTAATTTTTAATTAAGAAACACTGAAATTTGAGGTTCATGCCTTCAGGTGAGCAAAGTAATTTTTACTGGAAATGCACTGGCTTTTATCTCGGTGTAAGACAGATTAGTTAAGAAAACCAAAGTAAAAAACAAACTTTTTTTTCAGATAAATTGACTTCTCTACTCATGATTATTTCAGTATGTATATTTTTGCACATATATGTAGTTTTTCTTTGGGGTTATAGTCTCAATATGATTATGAATGCTAATTGGTTTTAGAAATCTGCTAGGCATATGTCCTTTTTGTTGACCATATAGATATTATAGATTACATAGATCACTGTTAAATGAGAGAAAGTGCAGTGTTTGCCGTGGTTAACACAGGTGACATTTCCTGTTTAGCTGGACTGTCTTAGGCACCATATAGTGTTCCTGCAGCCTTTGTATAGAAAGTTAGGAAAGGGAGGTGTGCCTGAGAGTCCCTAATTTAGACATCTAAAGTTAGAATTTTCAGCTAACCTTCCGCATCCCCCCTCTCTCGTAAGTGCTCTGAAATCTTTCTTCTTCATCTGACTGCCTTGAAAAATTCAGTTTCTCACTGGAGTCCACACTGGGTTAGTGATCTGGATTTCACATTGCATATGCTTCCCTAGAAGATCATAATCCATACAAGAACTGAATGAAAGTGAATGAGTGTTGCCCTAACAGGGTCTTGTGTTCTGTGACAATAACTAGGGGACTGGCAAAGTGTTGATTATTTTTATATATATATATGATGCTTGAAGGAAAGTGTAAAATACAGTGCTCTAGTTTGGCATTTTCCTGTATTAGAGCAGCTCATATAGTTGTATCTTGTGTATGTTGTATGAATCAGAAACATACCATGTAATTGCATTATATCAACTGGGAAATATTTAGCCAAAATACAGCTAGACTGTCCATTATATAGAGTAGGCCTAGGACCATTTCTTTTCTCATGAAGAGAACATTTATCACAGTGCACCATGTTCTAGAGAGAGGTTTTTGGCTCTCCTGGAAATGTCCTAGTAAAAAATGTTAAGTAATCACAGCATTCTCATATTGGAGTCTAATATCTTCAGTGGTTGTCCTCATTTGATGTCTAGCAACCATTAAACTTTTTAAAATTCTGTGATGTCTGAAGTATCTTGTAAGTCTGTATAACTATAAAATTTGTGGTGTTTTGTTTCTTTATTTTTCTTTCCTCTCAACACCTCTTTTTCCTAGAAAAAAATTCATTACTGATAAGCTCTAACTTTGTAACAAAAAACCAAAAAATAGCTAAATATTTATATGTAGTTTCAACAAGTGATAAGAAAGAAGCAAAAGTAGTCTTAAATTATGAAAACAATTCCTAAGCAATATTTGTTGCACAAACCCCTGATTTTTAGCCTGCATTTTACATAACATTTGCTTCTAACTCACAATTAAGCAGCTGCAAAGTAAAAGTCTTAAGTTATTGCTCCTTTTCTTTGGAGGGGGGAGATAATTCAATAAGAATTATGCAAATGAAGTTAATAATAAAGTTGCACTCATATTTTGAGTGATCAACAAAATTTTGTCTCTTAGAAAAATAATGTCTTGATCCTGTGCTGAAAGTGCAACTAAGAGAGCATCTCAGTATTGGTTTTTTTGAGGTGTCCTTGGTTCAGTTGTTTACATTATAAGAAACAAGGACTGCACTAAAACACAAAGTGCCTTAAATAAAAACTCTTATATCTCCACGTACGTTTATATTGTTGTCTTCTAGGTTGACTGGGGTCGACTGGACTACTTAGTAATTGACATGCCACCTGGGACTGGAGATGTACAGCTGTCAGTATCACAGAATATTCCAATTGCAGGTGTGTGTATTGCTTGACTGTTTCAGAGATTTGGAGTTAGTTAAGTTGGGTAGCTTTAGAAAAATTGTATTTTAAAACACAGTCAAAAATTGTTTCAATTTTTTTTTCCAGCATGCTAAAAAATTGTTTTTTCAGTTGTGTGATGGTGAAAATATTATCAGTCATTTTTAGCAAGTTAGCCTTATGGTTCTGTTGCCTTTTTTTAAGCTAAGCTTTGAAAAGATTGAGAAGTCAGGTGTAACTCTTGAAGGAAAAACAGTCATGCCAAGAACTGCTAAGTTTTGTAGTAGAAAACAATTTCCTTGTCTGTACCTACTACACAGTAAAGCTAATACAATAGTTTGTCTTCATTATTGCTTTTTAGTTAGAAGCTGAAAATGCTGTTAATTCACAGCATTTATTCAGATAAACTATTTGGCACTGTGGCACGCGTTTCTAACAGGCGCTCTAATACACTAATGCATTCTTTTTCCTTTTGTTTTATCAATTTGACTTTTTGTAGAGGGATTTAAACTTTGACAAATCAATCTTGCCATATGCAGGCTGCCCTCTAATCTCATTGGTTTCAGCAAGGCTTAGAAATACTGCTTCTGAAAGGTTGCTCGAGCATCTCATGACGTCTGAAAGATTGTAATGGTTTATTACCTGTCTGACATGCTTCAACAGAAGCAGTTGTCAATAACCAACATAAACAATGTTAGGAACTCAGTGGTGAATGAGAGAAAGCAATCTTCACAGTCCCAGGAAAAATTTAATAATTGCTATGGCTCTTCACGAGGAGGGGAGTCTATGGGATCTCCATTCTTGGCAGTTGTCCAGGTCATACTAGACAAATCCCTACCTGGCCCTATCTAGTGCTGCCAGTAGAAGATCTCCAGAGGCCTTTTCTAACCAACAGTTCTGTAAATCTGAGTTACGAAGGAGTCAGTAGAACTGCTTGCTCCAGTTTTAATGGTATCAGACAAGTATGTCAATACACACCTGAAATGGTAACATCTTTTGTTGCACTCATTCTTTCCTGAGTGCAAACTGGCTCATGTGCACAGGCCCTGGTTCCCTCCAACACTCCCTCGTCTCTACACTTCAGTGGCAGTAACACACTGAAATGAAGCCACTAAATATTAAATTGATAGAACTGTTTCACTTGCATGTAGAACTCTTACCCGACTGTATGTAAGTTTAATTAATAAAGAACTGTGCATCTCTAAAACTTCAAAGGATAGGCTTAAAGAGTTAGCTTGCGCTATAGGTAGAAGACAGGCCGATCTATAAGGGAACAAGACCTAATGGATTTTGGGACATACATCCTGCTTTTACAGCAAAACCATTAACAGGACAGTGATGTTTACAGCATTGAAAGGAGCCCTTTAACAATCAGCAGCAAGTAGTAGCTTTTTCCTTAACACAGTTATGTCTCAGCTTCAGTCAGTTGAACATGATAACCACAGTTATATATAGATATATATATATCTAGAAGACAATTTTTCTGACAAGTAGCTAAATTTAGTGTCAAGACTGTGTGGTGGTATCTCATGATCTTCAATGATGTCAAGTTCAGAAAAGCATCGTTTGACATACAAAACTCAAATGTTCAGACACATGCTAACTCAACCATAACATTATTGCCCTGAAATTGTTAATAATCAAGGGAGGTTCTTTCTGCTGCCTGTGGTTGTGTTGAGTGGTGGAAGAGAGCAAATCAACATAGTTGTAATGCAGAGCATAATGATTTTTTCCCAGAGGAGGTAGAAGAGGAGGCTTCTAGTGCTTCACCTTATCAATGACTTGGAACACATGATAAAAAGCAAACTATATTCATATCCATTTTCTTGGATGCAATGCTTAGTAGGTTGCATGTGTCAGTAGCAAAGCAGGAGGGCCTTTTACTCCCAGGGTTTTAAGCAATGAGATGAAACATCTGTGGCACAGAAGACTTTTGTAAGGTGGAATTTAATTGAATCATGTATGTAAAATTATGAAATGGAAGAGTTGTGGCTTTATCTTTATGGATTATGTTTATTTTTTTTAAAGTACAATGAATATTGATAATTTCTGTTTGCTAGAAGTCACCTAAATGTCCTGATTTAACGTAGACAAGGTTATTAGACCCTTGATCTTCAAGGGATTCTTGTGCTCTTTCCCCACATAACTCTGCACTGCTTTCAGGAGTGTGAGTGGTTATGGTGGTGGACTGGGACCTCTGGGCCAGAGAAGTGATGGAAATTACTTCAATCTTGTATTTCTTCTAAATTTTGCTGCCATCTGACTGTGGTAGGTAATGAGATCTAACTGATAAACTAAATCAGTAAATGGAAACCTTAATTTTATTTTCATGTTACTTAACATCTTCACAGTATGCAATAGATGTTAACGAAAGCAAACCAAGTTTTAAAAAAAGATGGATTTTCTTGCCAAGTACAGCAATGTCCTCATTCTTGTGTAGGTGTAACAAAGTGAAGAACTAAGTAATTTTTATTCAGTATTTTCATTAGTTTTCCATGTGATTGTCAGAAACCTATGGTATTCATACCTCTTAAATCAGGTTTTGAGGCAAGTCAAAGTAGACAAGATGTTGATTTAAAAAAAGGGAAACAGGTTTAAAATAAAAACAAGCAATGCAGATTTTCTTGATATGCCATAAAAGGAGATATATTCTTGCCCTTGTCTCCCTTTAAACTCTTCACTATAACTTTCTGGCATCGTTTTTAGGATTTTTCTTTATTTATATGTACGAGTAGGTGCTTTTACAACTTCCTAACTGAAGACAGCATTTTGATTTGAGTTCTGAAATGGCTTCACATTGTTCTTATGGTTGCTCACTTCAGCTTATTATTTTGTCAATCCTAACTTCATAAAATTAGGAGTAATAGCATCACTTCACATTTTTCTTTCCCATTAGCTGGTTTTGTTGAGCATGCTGAAGTCAACTCTTGCAATTTGAAAGAAATAAATGTACTCTGCTTTTAGTGAAGACAAACACAGCAGACGAGGAGTGATAAGATACATCATTCCTGTGTTCTTACTGGCTCAATGAATTTGTGATTTAGGAAGATTTTTCTCTCTTGTTTATTATGGCTATTTTTCACAGTCATTGACAGGAATTTTTTGTGTGTATTACAGCTTGGACTGTACCTTCTTCTTTTGCTCATTACTTGATTTCTGTCCCTTTTGTCTAAGAGACCATAGCATTGTTTAGCATGCTTTTCTTTTCTTCAACTTTGTTCCTTTCAAGGGTATGGAAGAGAGTGTTACAGATCTTGATGATCATACCTTTGGAACAGTCTACCAGATTCTGCTGGTTTGGGGACTCCATCTTCATTTGCAATTCGTATTTTCTAAGCCCTTTGTTGTCTTTTACTTTGTTACAGCAAGTGTTTGGTGTTCTGCCATTCTGTTCCCTCTCCAGTTTTCTTGTTTCTTTCTTTATCCTTTGAAGATGCCTTGGACTGTCATGGTATTAGTGGAATAATTTCTCTGTTTTGCCTCAGACAACATATGTATCTTAGTTTATTACATTTAGAAGTGCATTATCTAATTTGCATGAAAGTTGTTCTTTGATTTGCGTGCATGCATATGTGAGATACAGTATTTGCATTATGGTTTCCTCATTATTAATCTGTAGCTTCCGAGGGATAGATAGTGTAGAATATTTTTATTTTGCCACTAAATAAATTTCCAAAACCTGCAGGAGCATCTCTGTTCAAGAGGGCAGTCTCAGAGCCCTGCACTAGTGTTTCTGCCTCGTGGAGAAGCTGTGTTGTGGGGGCTGACTGTTAAATTAGGCAGTCTGCTGCCCTCTCTTTATTAATGTTAAAGTGAAGCCTGTGTTAGTGAGGTGTGACAGCTTGACAGCTCTAGAGGCTGACTCTCTCAATTGACAGAACCAGTGCCAGGTTAATCCCGGAATTGTTTCATTTGCTTAAGTTTGTCATATCACCCTTTTCTTTGGCTATGGAGATGCTGTAGCAGGGAAAACCATTAGAAGTACATATCTGCCCAGTGGGAAGCTGACTGAGACAACTAAATAATTTCACATTTTACTGAGCAATTGTCTAATGATTACAGTAATGAGTATTGAACTGAAGAGTGTTTATATAGGAGACCTAAAGGTAAAAGGCTTCAGGTTTTATTTCAGTGCTTTTAATTTTCCCACCTTCTGAAAGTAACTTTTTTTCTCATACAAAGCACATATTATGATATTATTATTATAAGCTCCAAAAGGTTGTTAATAAGAACCAAAAAAGACAATTATTCAATGTAAGCAAAGTGAAAGCGATGTGAATGCTATTTTTTATGGTGCTCTCAAGTTCTGTAAAAGCAGAAGTATTGCCATTGCTAGTCATACAGGGAATTACTTTTGTCACCTCTCAGATTTAAAATCAGCGTAACACAGAGTTCCTACATTTTTGTGCTGCCTTATGGTGTAATTTTTCTGAACGTTTGCATCTTTTGGCAATATCTACATCTTAGTTATCTCCTGAATGCCTTTTTCAGGTAAGGCTGAAATATTTATTAAAGTTAGTACAAATATGAGTTTTCAAAGAATTGTGATTAATAGGATTGCTTTTGATGGAAGCATTTTGATAGATGGTTTTATATAAAACCAAAAAGCATATTTTTGTCTCTGCTGATTAAATGTGAAAAGTGTTATTTCTCTTCAATGTACATGTAACAGGAAAAAGTAGAGGGATGCCACCAGCTTGAAGACATTTGGCATTTTTAAGTTCATTATGTAATGTGACACACCAAACTTGTGGACTAAACTATTTACTCATATTTATGTCAGTGTCGCACAGACAGGGTGCAGCCTTGTGCACAACTATTTTATAACAGTGTGTGAGACTCAAGAGAACCACATCTTGCCTCAGCATAAAGTAATGTACAGGGAGTTGCAGGTGATGAGTAGACAGTCTCTTCAGAAATGAACATTAAAAACCGCTTTAGAAAATGCTGTTGATGTTCTATAAAACTATGCATGATTTAGCATGAGAAAGAATTGTGACATGTATAAAGGTGACTTTTAAAGTTATCTGAAATTGAAAACTGAGCAGGTATGGTGTTGTTCTCTTGTCTCTGCTGAAGAGAAATGATCAAAAAACCCCCAGTGCTACATTACAAATTGTGTGTAGCATACGGTTTAAGATTAGAGGTGTATCTGTGTTCTGTCATTGCTCTTGCAAAGTGTTTGTTTCCCCTTGTTGCATATCTCTTACTTTGGTGCAAACCACAGTTGCAAGGCATCTGATCTCTTTCCTTTTAGTTTAACAGTAATATATAATGTTTTTCTCCATTTCTGAGCTTGCTCTCTTCTTCAGTGGTGAAGGTACATATTTAGTTTCTGCAGTAAATTTTGGAAGCTATTTTATGGGAGCCATTTGGGTAATAGTAAATTTTACTTGATCTGATTTTGAAGGGCAAATATTTTTAATATCAGATTTTGATGTAGACTTACTGTTCATTTCTTGCTGTATTTTGATGTTTTAAATAGCGGCAGGAAAGGAAAGGCGTCTAGGTTTAGGATAGATTGAAAAACAAAAAAAAACCCCTTAGGCACACCAGTGGGGATTTTAAAACAGTTTTTTGTATTCATCTAAATATAATTTGCATGCTGAAATAGTTTGCTTCTGTTGTCAAAATAAATATAGTTGACAAAGGCAAATTATTGTCAGGGTTGTCTTAGCTTTGGACACTCTTGGTACTTCATTATGAAGTGTCAGACTCAGTAGACTCTGGAAACTTAATTTAGAGACCAAAATACAGTATGGATTTACACATTAATACCTCACACTCTTTCAATATAAATTTAAATTTAAAGCTTAGCTCATGGAGATTGATTTAACACACACTGCCTGCTCAAGCTGAAGTCATAGTGTATTCAGTGCAAGTTCTTTAAATGTTATAATTTCTGAAAAATAGTTTCCAGGTATTAAAGAAAAAACCTGTGAAGTATAGAGGCTTTGCAAACTGGGTTCTCTGAGATCTGGTAACAGTGGCTAAGTGTATGTTAAGTACTAGATTAACTGCAATTGCCTCGTTGGTTTTCAGACCAATTATTCTGAATAGGAAGAACAAACTAGCCTAGTGTTCAGCTGACAGTTGCTAAAGGTGAGAGAAATCCATATGAATAATGATACACTCTCCTCTAGCTATTTTGCAAAAAATAAATGTTCAAATCTGTTCCTTACCATCCCCACCTCCACGAGAAAAAGGTAGAGAACAGAATGGTTTGGGGAACTTATTGAAGTAATCTCTGTTGTCTTTTTTTCTGCAGTAGAATTACTCTTTTACCCAGTTCTCCTCTTCAGATTAGGACCTGTCATTTAAAAAAAAAATCATATTCATTTGTCAGAGAGACTGTTTGGACTTGGCCCTTGCTTAGTACAATTCTCATCATAATCTGGACATGATTGGCAAATGCCCTTGAAAGCAGGAGGTGAAATGGAGTGGAGCAGAAAAATGCTAATTCAGATAGCTGAGGAAGATTGCAAAGTGGCAGTGTCTGTGAGGGTGTAGCTTTTTATTTTATGCTGATACTTTGCAGGTAGTGCTTGTTCACAGATTTTGTTACAAATGTTTTCAGTGTTTTTACTTCACTAAATAAATACTTTGTTGTAAATTGCATTAGTGTGACATATGTATTGAGTTTGTCATTACCAAAACCAAACATTTTAACACAGTCAGAGTTGTGTTTCCACATCTTTCTCCATGTGATCTAGTGTGAAATGGATGTTATAATACTTACTGATCAGTTTAGATGAGGATAGTTTAGCTTTAGGGTGATAGTTTTATCCAGCTTGTGATATTCCTCTGTTCAGTGGTTTCACTGGCTGTATTTAGGCCTGAATGTGGTTCTTTGCCAACAGTGTTCAATGCCTGTCAGTCAGCAGATGGAATTATTCTCTGCCTTTATCCTTGAGAACTCTATTTGTTGGGCTTCCTGGTCAGGTATGCTTCACAGCTTTTGAGGTGGCACTGTTTGCTAAGAGGGTGATATAAGACATGATCTAATTCTTGTCTATGGTGGGATCCTTAATCATCTGTCTGGATGAGAGGCATATAGCCTGATTCTGAAGTCTGTGTGTAAAGACACTGGAGGGAAAAAAGAATATATTAGAGGGATCCTTTTCATCCTAAGGTAGACCTGCTGCTTGTCAGCTGCTTTTTAGACCTCCATGCTTTTTGCTTGAGTACAAATTGACTATAGCTAAGGCTTGGTGAGATTTCACCTTATGCTTTGTAACTCAAAGCATCTAATGCAAACCTTAATGATGCAGTGAATATAGGTGATATTTTCTATACACAGAAATTACAGGCTGTTTCAGCACTTGTGTTTTCCTGAACACCAGTCCACCAAAAGGGTGAGTACCAATGTGCTGTGTAGGCATAACTTTCTTTTACTGAGGGTTAAGGACCTGGGGTTGGAAAAGAAAGGCAAACATCAGTGTTACAGGCTACTGTTAGTTCTGCCTTTATATATTATATGTCCTAAGGATTAAAATGTAGTTTTTACTAATACAATCTCACCTGGAGTGCTGAGTCCAGTTCTGGATTCCTGAGTACAAAATAGTCATGGAGCTCCTGTAGGGAGACCAGCAAAGGGCTATGAAAAAGAATAGGGATGGCAGCCTGTCACTTACGAGGGAGCTGAAGAAGAGAAGACTGAGAGGGGATCTTATCAATGTATATAGGTATCTGAAGGGAGGGTGTCAAGAGGAAGGAGCCAGGCTCTTCTTGGTGGTGCTGAGCAGTAAGAAGAGAGGCAAATTGATCAGGAAATTCCACCTGAGCACGAGTGCAGGTGATTAGGCACAGGAACAGGCTGCACAGAGAGGTTGTGGAGTCTCCCTCACTGAAGATATTCAAAAGCCATCTGGACAGAATCCTTAGTAACATACTCTAAGGGATCCTGCTTGAGCAGGGAATTTGGACTAAGTGACCTCCAGTGGTCCCTTCCAACTTGACCCATTCACCAATTCTGTGTGATTTGGTGAACATGCATCAGCTTTTTGTCAACTGAAATACATTGAAATTAAAGAAATTATGGAATGCATGAATAAATAGGTAAGTCAGTTAAACATAAATGTGCTCTACTTAGTATGCTCAGGGCAGAGAAACTCCTTTTCTGTACGCACCTGTGAACACAGAATTTGTAGTATGTTTCAGTGTGCAATGTGATGGCATTATAGTTTCTGCAACTTCTCTGTTCAGTTTATCAGCCTTAGTTTGTCTCATTCAGACACTTGTGTAAACATCCCATATATTGCTTTGAGAGACATCCTGTGTGCACAAATTCAGTCATATTTCATTACTTTATTGACTAAAATAACTCTTTACTGTTTGATACTCATGTTAACTGTGTAGAGTCAAGATAGCAAGGTAAGTGTAGGCTGTGTTCTTTCTTGTTTATCATTTGAATCACTTTCTGAATTAAACAAATTCAAACTTATTCAGGGAGGGGAGCACTGTGAAAAGTCTCATTTGCCATATTTGGTTGCTAGTAAGGGAAATAATGCTGCAAATAATTTGAATTCTTGAACTTCAGGTTGGGTTTGCTGGACTAGCAGTTGTACCAAAGAAAGAAAGATGATACTTATTTTATAGGGTGTTGTAATAAGTCAGTACAAGCTGGCTGTGATTAAACTTTGCCTGTAACCAGCTCAGAGTAAAAAGCAAAATAGGAGAGAAACATCTATTACACCCTCAACAGCAGCTTCTTGAGCACCTTGGCTTTCATTCTGTGGGAGAATCCATGCAAATTGTCTACGAGCATAATTTTAACTCATATATTTCAGAAACCAGAGGTTTTTTGTACCAGCAGTTGGCGTTTGTGGCAACCCAAACTCTGTAACTGGGTCCTTTTGGCATTTTTGCTTTTTCCCTTTGGATGAGAATTTGTTAGTAAAAAATACCACTCTGTTAAGCTGCTTAGTGGGTGGGTGTGGGTGTTTTTGGTGGGTGTTTTTGTTGTGCATAGTCTCTGCCCTTCATGCCATGCCAGTTGTTAGATTCTTAATAATGAACCAGAGAATGTAAACATCAGTCTTGTTGACTGCATTTTAGCTTCTGCGTGAAGATCCGAGGAATGCTGAGCCAGCATCTTCAGAGAAGAGTGTGAATAAAAGTGTGAAGCAACTAACATGAGCATGTATACATAAGGCACAAATTTACAATTTTGCTTGGAAGGAAAGCAGTAACAAGTGTTTTGTCCAAGTGTTGAAAGATCTTTGTTTTACAAGTATGCAGAAAACTCAAGAACACAGAGTCTAAATTATTTACTTGTGGCCTGTGCTTTTAGGGAAAGGTGCATTCATTTTGTGAAATTAACCTTATGTTTCCATGTTGTCTGTAAAGTGTAACCCTGTGTTTGGTGAAATGAGGAGCTAAGGTGACTTCGATGTAACTAAAAGGCTTCCACATTAGTCTTTGTGATGCTATTGGAAGCAGGTTGGCTTGGGAATATCAGCAAATTATTTGGATGCCAGAGTTTTGGCAAACAACAGGGAAATTGCATTTGCTTGGTACATTATATGTGCCGTTCACTTTTTGGACTTGTGTATAATACTGTGTAAGGCAGAGATTGGCAGCTTTTCAGGAGCGAGGTGCCAGATTGTATTTTTCTTTCACAAATCAGAGGTTAAGAATGCTGGTTGAAAACATTCAAACGCGCTGTCAGGCGGTGTTTGGAAACGGCTGGCTGTCAGCAGGCAAGATGCCACCCGGCAGTAGGCGGCTGGTGTACGGGGCAGGGCTCCCTGTCCCCGTGTCGCCAGAGCCAGGACTGCTCTCAGAATGCCAGGGCTTCTGGTGCTCCAGCCCCTGCCAGTGATGGCACGGGTGTGTGCCTCTGGAAATCTACCTACCTCTTCCTTCCTTTGCCACATACACTGAGGATTGGGAGCTGCAGGCCCAGTAGGAAACTGTCCCAAGCATTTCTTGTGTACGGTTGGCATAATGTGACTTTACAGAAATGTTTTTGTAACAGAAACTTCTACACTAGATGATCAATGTGAAACCAAAGCTAATCAACTGACCAGTAATGTTCCCTAGTATGTTACATTTTTCTAAAACAGGGACAAGCATGAACAGTTTTTTGTTGCAAGTTTTGAGGAAATAGTATTTGGAAAAAGATGCTCTTTGTGAAGTGATGTGGAATATTCTGATGTCTGTGTTGGTTTTGCAGACTGTATTAATCAAGACGTAATACAGCATAGGATAGTAACCTGTAGGCTCACTTTGCTTTAGAATCTAACTTTGACAAAGAGCTCTAGCTGTGTTTTATGCTTAATAACTCTTGGAGTACTAATTGTCAGGTAACCTGGAGCCATGTCTGAACAGTGAGCAAGACTACACTTTATTCAAACCTAGTGTAAAGCATGCGTGAGTTGGCCTCTTACTTTGTGGTATCATTCATACAAACACACTGAGGTGTCTAGTGTGACATCTTTCAAGAAAGTGTAGCAGGTCCAGAAGGCAACAGTCTCATGACAAGCAGCCGCCTCTTGTTTTAGAACAAGGCTTATTAAATTAAAAGCTTTCAAATGTAGCTATGGCATAGTGCAGTTACTGTGTAGAGTACTTCCCAGAGCACCACCTCTGCAACCTGTCAGCATGTGGACCATATTGTCTTCTTTCCACGGTCATATGATGCTAGGTAATTTTTCTCATTTAGAAAGTGTAAATGGTTTCTACATAGAGAATGGTTTCTACGTACAGAAAAAGTTATCATGAAGGTATCTACTTTTATCACTTCATATCATATCTCAGTTACTTTGATCATTGCATAATAAAAAACCTGACATCATTTTCTTCCTTAAAAGCATATAAATGTGTGGCTACTTTGAATTGAGCAGCACTAAATAATCAAAATATTTATCTGTATAACGTACATTTTAATGGGATTTCATGTTTTCTTTTCCCAGGAGCTGTGATCGTCTCCACTCCACAAGACGTGGCATTATTGGATGCACACAAAGGAGCTGAAATGTTTAGAAAAGTCCATGTACCTGTAAGTCTCTACATTAAAAATATCAGAATTTTTTTTCCAAAATGTAAAAAAATTCCATATACTGCAATAGGTGAACATTCAGGAATCACTTGAATTTCATAAATTCTTGTTAAAAGGCTTATGTTCATCTTATGTCTCTATCAGGAACTTGCTTTAACAGAAAGGAGAGACTTTTCTCAGGCTTAGGTCATAATAATATGTTACTTCTTTTAAATCTGTTTGTTTAATCATGTGGAATGGATGAGATTGCTAAACAGAATATTTTATGAAGTAATGTGTGCTTTTCAATTATACTGTGTGTCCTCATTATACATCCTCTTCAGCACTGTCTGTGTTGGGGCTTAAAATCTGAAATGTCTTGAAATGTAGAAAAATCATATATTTGTATATTTTAAGAAGCAAACTCAAGTTTTTATCCAAATATGCGTGTATCTGGTTGTTATTTTGCTGTTTGAAAGGCTCTGTAACTATCAGGACAAGTAGAAGGCTGTCTAATCACTGTTTTTCATGAGGTTTATA
The DNA here is from genome assembly GCA_013400975.1 of Atrichornis clamosus. Lineage (NCBI taxonomy): Eukaryota > Metazoa > Chordata > Aves > Passeriformes > Menuridae > Atrichornis > Atrichornis clamosus. The sequence continues at coordinate 31,419 of WBMZ01012861.1, read as the reverse complement.
GTTTGTGTTTTAGCTTGCTTGTTTGAGAAATGCAAAATTTAAGAATATCCACAATTAGGAGAAAATATTAAACAGGCTAACATCTTGATATTTTCTGTGTGCTAGAAGTTGCTAAGTAACTGAGTGTTATACTCTAAAGTATGTTTATGTAGAGATTCATTTTTACTTTGACATGGGCAGTTGATGAGAAAATATAAATTGAAATGCTTCCTTATCATAAACAGTAAATAAAAAAAGATGTTTTCTTGCTTACCTGTGAGAAGGTTACTTTTACTCTTTATTAAGAAAGGAAATTTCTTTCATAACTAGTGCTTTGTTGATTTAAAAAATGCATCAGAAAATTGAAATGAATGCTTTCCCTTTTTTAAAATTTAAAGAATAGCTTAACAAAAGAAATACTTTGAGTTCCTTACTATTAACTATTCCTCCTTACTATTAACTATTCCTTAAGCATATTTTCATTAAAAGGGAAGTATAGTAGCATTTATAATTTGCTGCTAGAAGGAAAACAAGAAGAATAACATATGGAACATTTTGTTTTGATTTTATGTTTGGGTTTGCTCGAATGATATACAGTTTTCTTCAATTTAAATTATGTTCAAGTTAGTACATTCACTGTTTTAATGAGAAATTGCCAAGATTTCTTTTAAAGACTGTTTTGTTCAATGTTCTTTGAAGAGAATGGCCTCTAAAAGTCATGCATTTAAGGATAGGCTTGGCTGACACTAATTTTACTAGTGGAAGATAAAGTATTAGGTATGATCTGTTTTGGTTTATTGGAATTACCAGATCTTGTTCAATCAAGTGAAAAGTCACAATAAAGCTGTAACATCACATATTAAGTTTGAATGTACTTGAACCAGTTATCAGGTCTTACCTTTTGCATGATGCTGCTTCATTTTATTCTCCCCTGTATATGTACATGAGTGCAGGTGTGTCATTTACTTCAGTTTTAAAGCAACTCCTGCCTATGTACTACATTTCTAAGTGTCAGCTAAACGTGAGGATCTAAAGAAAATGTAGAGACACAATTTTTGATGTACAACTTCAAACCTGAGGTTTATGTCAAAGAGGTGGAATCTGTGGGTCTGTGCTAAAATTACATATCCTGATTATATAATTAACTGATCTTTAAAACTCTAATCTCTAAAATCTTTAGTCTTTCAAAAAGTGCATTCAAAGAGCCTGCTTTTCAAAGAAGCAGAGAGTCTATAGGTTGCTGAACTCTGAGTATGCTGTTTTATATTTAATGGACTGCAGTCTCTCTCTCCCGTGTACATACAGGCCTACATGTACCTCCTTCCCCTCACCCCCACTGCCATTCGTTATCAAAGACTCAGATGACACTTGGAGTATTAACAGAGTAAAGTCACAATTGTTAGTGTTGTTTGTCTGTCCTTTTTTGAAATTGAAGTAGAATGGAGCTGATGAAAAGCTGGCAATGAGAATCAGCGTTAAAACCAGGATTACAGGGCAAAAGTCATATTCTCAGTCTTAGGACTTGGTCATTAAAAGAGGAGTGACATCGCTTGTGCAGTGGAGCACACCTACACGCCCCGTGAGGGAGGAGTTTGCAAACGCCTATCACAGGTTTCAAGATTCTTGCCCATTACGTGAGTTTGGCCAACATTTTCTTGCATTCCAGAGGGTGACTCAAAGTGAATAACTTTGAGTATTTAGGAAAAAATTTGCCTATTTACACGTGCTGAAGCTGAGTTCAGTTCAGTTTAGTTTATATTATCAATCATATCTCTGAAAGAAAAAGACAGGGGTTTAGTTAAACATGCAACTCTTCTGGGAGTTTCCTTGAATTGGAAGGTTATGTTGTGGATTTTACAGGTTTAAAAAAAACTGCTTAGATAAACTCAGCTATGTATTTCTTTCTGACTTGTACTAAATTTGCTGATTTGGCTAGGTTCTTACTGGTATTTCTGTAGCATCCAGAGCAACCAGCCGAGATTATGGCTTCATATTAGGAGCAAATGTTAGAGGCAAAAATTGCTCATTATAAGATAAAAGGTGGGAAATTGTGCATGATTACTTGACGCACTACAATGTGAAGTCACTGACGGATGGTTACGTAGGAGGTTAATGGCAGGCCAAGGAACAGTAATCCTGGTCCCTTCTGTCCCCATCAGACTGAGATCAGACCTCAACACCTTTCATCCTTAAGTACAGTGAATGACTTCAGTGGGTTTCTCAGAAATTGTCTCCTAGTGTTAATACAGAGAGGTTTCATTTTAGCACGGTATTTTCTTTAACTTAGAAGGTTGCATATTTGGATTTAGGCATGATTTATTGTGTAACCAAAAGGTTAGTTGAACATAAGAAATAAGTAAACATCCAGAAAGTATGTGCAGTTAATTCATTATGAAAGGTTTCTTAATTTCCTGCTATTTCTTGCCGGATGTCTCTTCACTGTTTAAAATAATGATTTGACCAAATGAAATACAGTTAAATGCAATACAACTATCCTCTCCTCTGCTGCCATAGGTTAGCTCCTGTATTGTGGTGCATCTCATCACACCAGTTTCCATGTCATTCCTGAGCCAAGTTTGCCAAGATCACTAAGGACTAGAGTAGTATTCACACACACTTATGGGATAGTTTGTATAGATAGTAACAGCTGCTTTGAAGCTATTACAAGTCTATTATTTGAGCAGGGAAATCAGTTATTACTTACTTCACTAGCAAGACCTATTACTTTGTAGATTTAAAAGCTCTGAAGCTCATGAGGATCTCCCTTCTGTAAATATATGTGCAGAAACATGCATGGTAAAAATACACTTCAGAAATAAAGTTGTGTGTTTGCAAATATTCTGTATTATACTTAGTATTTTTAAGTGGCATCTTCATATTCCAGAAGAATAAACTATTTATTATTAAATATCCACAACTCATTGGCTGACAAACAGGACCAACACTGAAAAATTAAAGTGCTTGTGTAGTGCTGAATGGTCATTTGCTTTCAGTAAGGTTTGTTGTAATGGAGACAAAAAAGGACAGTGAGTAAGACCTCTAAAACTGATACAGCATTGGGGATGCAGCTGTGGCTCAGCATTTGCATTGGCATTGGCAGAAGGACTTCTTAGTTATTAGGTTATTAAAGAACTAATAAAACAGCTGTAATAAACCTTAACTATTCATAGAACAATAGTAGATGACATAAATTTTTCTTTGATTGTAAATTCACAGATTCATAAATGTTGTATGACTATGTTGAAGAGAACAGAACGTTCAAATCCCAAGATACCTGAAAATTAATTAATTAAAGTGTAAATTTCGAATTACCTTTCTTTTTTTTTTCCTGTGCTGTCAAAAATGGCTTCCCTGTTCCTGGTGAAAATAATACTTTTCTTTTGTTGAATAATACTCCTTCCAGTGTCCTCCAGTTACCAATACAGTGAAAATTCCACGAGTTGACTTTAAGGAGAGCAGAATGAATGCCTGCTTAGAGGTCATCCGTAGATGGCTGTGGCTGTAGAGGTCCCTTTTTACCATCCCTGCACCTTGTACCATTGGACATGTAGGATTACATGTTTCTCCTAATTTAAGAACTGGATGATAAAATTACCTGAATAATGTGCCAGTAAACAGAAACTTGTTCCTCTTGCTTCTCTGGTAGACCCTGGGAGAGCGTAGAAAATGGGGAAAGTCAGTTTGAGGTGTTAAATCGGAAGTAGGTAAATTTTTTTAAATGTTATCATTTCTCAAAATGTTCTTTGCTCTAAAACTTCTGAGAGTTTTACATAAGTAAAGGAAGACAGCAAATATACTTTATATAGTATAGTGGTATAGAATATATAGTATAGTGGTATAGAAAAAACAAGTGACCATCCCTTGTTCATTTTTAGCTAATAGATACGGAAATTTTTATTAGAATATCATAAATAATATACTTTTAAATTTTTGAGTTCAAAAGTTGTACATTCACTTTTTAATTAAATAACTTTATATTTGTTAGTTGCATTGAAAACTGGCATTTCCTTTTAGATATGCTTCATTAGCATAGTGGATATATTTCTTCTTTATTAACTAGACCAGCTTGTTCAAGCACAAAACTAGAAGGCTCAGGGAAATGTAGAAGTACAAAATGCTACAAAGTAAATAGCTATATAAATTATTGAATCATATGTTTAAAACTTGGCTATAGTTTATGTGATGTATCCAGGTAACGTACACATTTGAAAGAGAAATATTGCAATCTTTTAAAGCAGGTGTTCTGTTCATCAGCAGGTAGGTAGAAACCTTCACTCTGTAGCGTTTGAACACAGTTTTCATCACTTCTGGAAATTCTTCTCTGCCTCAATGAAGAGTTATGTTTACTATTGAATAAAATGAGATCAATGCTGTCAATAGCATTATTTAATATTGTGAAATAAGATCCTTTTTGTGTAAGGATGATGTTGAATACCTGGCATCAACAGAAGGGTACCCAGGATGTGTGTATTAGATTTTTATACTGTGGTTTTTGCCACTTAGTTTCACATAATTATTTCTTTTGTTTGATTTTTTAAAAATGTGTTTCCACTCTTCAGAAGAATAACAAATCTGGTCCTTTTTGAACACATTTCCCTACAGGATAACTTACAAAAATACCTTAAAAGCATATCTGATTGTGTAATTGCTTGTAATGGTATGTTTTTATTTTGTCTTTCCTTAAGCTGCAAAGTACAAAACCGTAAAACACAGCATGAAAATTCTTCCACTATTCAGAGTTTGAAAATGAAATACTGGCTGGGAGAGGTCTTGGCAAGTTAGGCTTGTGCAAGAGGTACCTTTTGTTACAAATAAGGCTGTTAGCCTTTGGGAGGTATAAATGTGAAAAAATGGAAATAATGCACAGATGATGGTGCCACTGAAATGGCTAATAAGAGCTGATAATTATGTTAATGAGTCTGATTCCTATTTTAAATGAATACTCTGTGTTGATTCTTAGTTGATAATCTATTCTTTATTGTCAGAGATGAATAATGGAAATATTAGTGCTTGAATGCGAGGTTTGAACATTCTTTCCTTTACTTTAACAGGTTTTAGGACTGGTTCAAAATATGAGTGTTTTCCAATGTCCCAAATGTCAGCATGAGACACATATTTTTGGAGCTGATGGCGTAAGAGATCTAGCAAAAACGCTTGGATTGGATGTTTTGGGTAAGAATATGGCAATGGTTTCATTTTTGAAGAAAAACGTAATGGTGTGCATGAAGCATTAACTGAACTATGGAATTGCATAACCCTAGATTACTCTATATTCAGACAGTGTTCAGATATAATAGAACTAATATGTAGTGTGCTCTGTTCCCTGTCAATCTTGTAATGATGATGTTGATGGGATGTGAAAATTCTTGAATTGCTTCTTAAATCTCTTTGTATTTACAAGCAATCCAGAACATGAATTGTTTTGATATCAATGTGCTATATTACCTGAAATTCATGATTATTGATTATACAGCAGTTTTTACAAATAGCCAGGAATTCTCTTTAGTCTTAGAACAGACCTAAACTCTGTCCACTAATATCAATAAATGTTTTGTCATTTATTTCATTTAAATGAAATGAGTTGATACATACTGTTTCAGTGGAGACCTTATAGCAGCCTTCTTGAACCTAAAAGGAGCTTACAAGAAAGCTGGAGACTTTTTGCAAAGGCAAGCAACAATAGAACAAGGGAGAATTACTTTAAGCTGAGGAAGGGTAGATTTAGATTAGATATTAGGAAGAAGTTCTTTACTGTGAAGGTGGTGAGGGACTGGCATAGGTTGCCCAGAGCTGTGGATGCTCCATCACCCAAAATGTTCAAGGGCAGGTCGTGTGGGGCTCTGAGCAACCTGGTCCACTGAAAGGTGTGCCTGTCCATGGCAGGGGAGTTGGAACTAAATGATCTTTAAGGTCCTTTCTAACTTAAACCATTCTGTGATTAGCCATGATTAAACGATCTGATATGCCTGTAGGCTAAAATATACATGGATTTTTGAAATATACATTACTATTTCAAAAAGACATAATTCAACCTGTGCTGTAAGTAAAGAATATAATACAGCATACTTAAGTTGGTGAATGGGGTAATTGCATGTGCTAATGATGTGATTCCATGTATTACTGTAATTACCTCAATGATTTTCCATAGCTAATTCATTAAAAAGAACCAGGAAGCTCACTTAGAAAGATCAATACAGAAACATCAAGGTCTAACATACACTTAAGATAGCAAAGCAACACATAATTAAAGACATGTTTTTGGGCTATCTTTTAGTTTTCTGAATATGAAATGAGTTGTGATCAGAGCCCAAGGGGACTTCTACAGCCCTGGGTTATGTGGATGGATGTAAATGCTGTGCAAGCAGTTGAATCAAACATGCATTTAGATACACAGGCACGAATGATGTTCCATGCCACTGATTCCATAGGTGTTTTTTGTTATTTCCTAAGAGGGCAGAGCAGATTGTGTTTGTATTTAATTAGGAGTTATGAGAGAGATATGCAGACGTAGCAGGGGATAGATTAGATGTACGAAATAAAACAGTGAAGTTTAACTTCAAACTGTCATAGAGAGACTGACTAAGATTAAGAATAATGCCCCAAGGGTTAAATTTGGAGTTGCAGTACTTTATCTGATTAGTGCGCTCCTCCTTCCAGGGATGACCATTACATAATAATACCATATGGTATTGTAAGAATTACTGCTTACAGGTTTTACATTAATGTATCCCAAATGGAAGTTTTATCTCAGTGTTATGTGAATTCTGCCCAAAAACCTTGAGAATATATTTTTACATATATGTTTGTAAAATGCATATATTTAAAATTAGTAATTCTAAATTATTTTGCTTATATTTTCCAACACCTATGGCTGTTCTGTTTGTTTAGATAAGCACCTAGTTCTCCTTTGAAACTTGACAAGGTAACACCTGAGAAATTCTGCAAGCTAACAGTGCGCAGGATTGAAAAGTATTTTCCTTCCACTTGCTCAGAGTCGACTGTCATTGATATTACTGAATACCTTCTTTTTGTTTATGACAGAAGACAATTAGCAGTTGTCAGAACACTTTCAAGTGTAGTTCATCATTTCATATACTTCTGATTGTCTTGTCTTTTTATTATTCTCTAAAGGAAAGTGTGACAAGGTTTGTGAGAAAGACTTTGTGCTGCTGATTTTTCTCTCCCTGTCTCTGAAACTTTTTTTCCAAAGTTGGGTGGCTGTAACCATGACCAGAAAGTTATACCCGTGGTATACATGATGCGGAGATAATTTCTGTACATTCCATCCTGACCTTTGCAGTTCCTAACTTTTGAAACTCTCTCTGGTTTCTGATCAGCAGCAATGACTGTCATATTTTTAAAATTCTCTCTGTTTTTGGTTCCCACAATAAATTAAAATTATTCTTTTTTGCAGTCAGCAGTAATTGTTAATATCATAAAAATGTACAATGACAAATTTCCATCACATTGTGTAGTGAAGAATAGTGCAAAAGTTTTATCTTCCTCAAATCCTTATCACCCAAACAGCTGTGCAGATGGTTTTGATGTTCTGCTTAAATTATACAGTTTCGATTTTTTTAAAAATTGAGAATGCATTTTTCTTTGTCTTCTGACTGCACTTTTGTTCGTAAAAGTCCTGTTATGCTCCTGTAGTACCAGAACATCTTTGTAAGCCTGAGGAGGAAAAGAGAGAGGCTGCCATTTTGTAATTATCTGAGATGGTTATTAAGTTGATAGTGAAGAAGTATTTTTTCGTTAACAAAACATCCTTAGGAAAAAAAGCGAAGATTAGTCTCTGTGTAAAGTAAGAGTAGGAAGTGAACATCAGGGAGATCTGCAAAGTGATTGTTATTCCATTGAGAATATTTATGGTTAAAAAACTTCCAGACAACTTCCTGAATTTGTTTTATGTGTACATGAACAGAATACATGAACAGACGTGAGTACATGAACAAACTTTTATGCCTAAATTTATTCATGACTGAAATAAGTAAGGAAAAATTAAATTCAGAGGAAATGTACTGTAATTATCATAACTAATAAAGTTCTTCAAAGATTCAGCACATTAATCATGGAACTACAGCTTTTGTGTTTGCAATTGTTTTATTTATATTCCTACTTGATTTGAGTTCTGGTTTTTTATGCTTAAATTTTGTCAATTTTCATTCCGGTTTTTTTAATGTTTCTTTTTCTGAATACCTTGAATCTCAGTAATTTACACTGATCTTGGTTTGAGTGAAATAAAGTTGCTAAAGTATATGAATTAAACTGATACAGTTTCTGATGTAAATCGTATTGAACTAAGGTAGGCTGTTCTGTCTGCATCCATCCATGGTATAGAATGTGGCTGTGTCTTCCATTGAAAGAAAGTTGGTCTTCAGTTCACTTCAAAATTATTTATGTAGCAGTGAACTAAACATAGGAATCTTCAAGGTTTTTTTTAGTGCTGAAATCTGTGTTTCAGAAAGTATGTTTCAGAATGGAATAGGGCTGCTAATTGATTCTCCTTTAGTACGTTCCTTTCCTCTCTGACAGTTCCCTGCTCATTATAAAAGCAGAATATAAAGAAGATTTCTGTTGGAAAGAAGAATGAACTGAATAGTTGTCCACCTTTGAATTGGATCCAAGGCCTAATAAGGACAATAACAAATGCTATTATTTGGAAATTAAGTATTCAAAGAAGTCTTTGAACAGTGATTAAAATCTTAAAACAGCACTGAAAAGAATATACAATGAGGAGATAGGCTGAACAGTAAGTTGCATGATGAGCATTTGCCTAACACTCAGGCAGTTGGTTTAATGTACGCAAAATCGTTTGTATCTCAGCCCATGTTTTTCTAGGTGTTTGAGGCAAAAAGCCCTGCCTTCTCTAATAAATGACTAAATTATTTCTATTCAGAGAATGAAAAATCCAAAATATATTTGGCATTATTCATTATGGATGTAAAGAAACTGTACTGCAGCCAATTTTCATTTTAAATACTGATTTTTGAAGATTAAGCAATTCAAAGAATATACTGAACTGGAATTTAATTTCAAGTTGCTTTAGGGTTATTTTAAAGAAACATTTAAGAAATGTTAGGTCTTCACATATGTGTATGTTGGTATTTTTGATGCAGGAGACGTTCCACTGCATGTTAACATACGGGAGATGTGTGATTCAGGACAGCCTGTTGTGGTCTCTCAGCCTCAAAGTGATGCTGTAAGTTTGGTGTACTGCACTTAAAACAACAGAAAGCCCTTCTCCAAAGGTGAATGGAGAGTGCTTCTAGTTATTGCTGTTTGAAAAGAAATGTGATTCTAAATGGAAGTCAAGGAAGTAAAGCAAAAGAAGGTAATATCAGTAACTCAGACCCTTGATTTTGGAATGTTGGTCATCTGTTCTGCTTCTGTGGGTTTGGTTTTGTTTAATTAGACTCAATCATTCAGAATAGAGAAGATTTGATCCAGGTCCTGGCATGCTAAGAGTAGGAAGGTCAGTGTCAAGCCTCATGAGACCTTGCAGCTCTTGGCGGTTCTCTGAAACTGTCAGTTGAGCCTTTGGTAGCTGAGCCTGGAAGCTGTCAAAGGGTCCTATCCAAAGATGTTTCAAGGAAAACTTCATATTGTCAGTACCTGGGTTGTTTTCAGCAGGAAATGGAGCAATTTACACACAAGAGGAAATGGATTTTTCAGTGTATTTACCATAACATTTTATTGTCAATGGAAAATACAAGTTGGTGAGGTGGTGGGAGTCAAATATGCCAGTCTGTAAAGAAAAGTAGTTGCACATGTAGAATTTCTTTAATGCAGATAGAGTAAGTTTTTCCTGTCTGATATTTTCTTTCTCCTCTGCTGTAGTTCGTCTGCCAGGCTCTGTAGGTCAGGGTGCTATGCACAGTTTATGGCATAATGTAGCCCCTCTCTTGACTGCTGCTTAGATGTTATGTTAAAAAAAACCCAAGTGATTAATGCTGATAACAGATGGTAGAATCGATTCAAGATAAGGTAGACTACCTATGGAACATTCAAATATTGGTAGCTTTTTTAATGTCATGATTGCTACGCACATGCTGAAATACTCTTTTTCCTTCCCAGTATTTTAGAAATCTAAAAAAAGGGAGGAGGGGATTAACATTGTTAATCCAGTGTTATTAACATACTGATTGGGATTCTGGAAGAACAGTGACAGTCTTAAAATTGTAATGTTGTTTTGAAAGAGAAACGGCAGCATTGTGGTGTGTTGATTTCTAATTGAATGCCATATTTTTGTTAGTCTTGGGCAAGGCCCATGCTATGGAATAATGCAGTGATCTTGAATCCAGGTCCATTTGAAAAGGAAACCTTATAATCCATATGGTAATTTCTCTCTGGTAAATTTGGTCAGCAGTGTGAAGGTTTGAATGGAGGTGTGGCTTTGGTCAAAGTTGAAATAAAACAGCTGAGCAAACTAAGATGGAAGGCTCACAGCTCACAGTATCTGAAATCTGTAATAACCAAGAGTCTGTAGCCTGCTGGACTGTCAATCTAAGAATTCAAACTTGTAGGATAACGTTTTGAAAATAAAAGACAAGAAGTCTGTTGTGTTGCCATCTGTTCCTCCTTGAACTATGTTCTTGATAACAAAAGGATGGGTTATAATCACCATTTCTGGCAGTTAAGTTAAATATGAAGAGGAATAAGGATTGAAAAATATGTGTGACTCTGGGGAAACCGCTTAATATCCTTCTCTGCCATTGTGTCTGTGAGATAATCACTCTCCTTGGAGGATGCATTTTTTTAAAATGTCACTAATCTCTACAGAGTGAAAAAGAATTTCCCTTTATCCCTGGTTTGCTTCTCATTTTAAAGACAGAAAAAATATTGTTGTTCTCTTCTTTGAAAAGAAAAATTAAATTCCTAGCACAGAAATGATGGTGGGAGAGGTCATATAAGGTCAGATTCTAACATTTAATACATGACAGTCATCACCATGTTTCTCAAATAAACTAAAATTGTGGCTGTCCATGCATGAACAATCACAACTTTTCAGAGAATAATGTCTGCTGAAATTATGTCTGCTCTTGTCCCTTAAATATACAGGGGATTTTCTTACAAAATTCTTTGCTGATTTTGTTAGAACACACTTGCAAATCAAATCAGAATCATAGACCTGAAATAATACCTAGCAGATTCAAACAGTAGGCAATAGGGATGGTGATTGACTTCTTAGAAACCCAGCATGCTGTCACACCTTCTAAGCCCTGTCAAGCCTGGAATAAAAGGGTGTTTCTAAAATATGTCAGTTAATACATTTTTGCTTACACATCTGCCATGGGGTTCAACTTGCCTTGCAGGTATATATAAAAGTATAGCTCTGATTTTACACTAGAATTTCAAAATATCTAAGGAAACTTGCCTACATTTATTATTTTAAAGCATAGATGTAGTTGGTGGAAAAGGGGTTTCCTTTTCACAAAAGACAAGAAAATTACTAATAACTAAAATAGAAAATTACTCCTAGGGTGGTGCATGTGTGAACTTCGGAAGTTCTTCCTCAGGGAAGGCACAGACTACACAAGATTAATCTACTTACATAAAGGACTGACAATATAGCTAAAGGATACAAAGGTTTAATGGCTAGAGTTCTCTTCTGGTGAAACTTGAGGCAGTCCCCAGGGAGAAATAAACAGTGCTGGTAAAATGATTTTGCTCTTGGTATAACATTGTCTAGGTTTGTGTTTCTGTCAGCTTAGTTGTTTAAATTCTGGCTTTTTTGTGGCCTTTTCTTAATACTCTTCATTGACAAAACTTTGTTATGTGCTGTAGAAATTGAATATTGCTGTACTCGCATGTCAGCCTAATGAGCAGCCGGGAGTGACCCAAGATCCTCTACAAGAAGCTAATAATTTCTTAGTTTAATCAACAGTGAGGACTTACCAGACCCTTCTGAAGATTAATTGAGCACTTTTCGCCTCCATCACACTGTGGGGGCGGATAAGCTGACTAGGGCTCCATTTTTTTGCTCATTCAAACATATGAAAGAGTTACTGGACAGTAAAAGCTAGTAAAGGAAAATCAGGAATGCTACTTAAATGGTAGTAAAATAGGGGGGAAAAAGTAGGGGAAAAGGTAGAATAGGGAAAACCAATGAGGAATCGCTGAGAGTAGGTGAAATTGATCCTGCTCAGATGTACTGAAACTTCTTAGGGACCATGGGAAAGGAGCCAGCAGCAAAACAGGTGTTTGGAAGAGGCATCCTGAAACTTGCAGATAAGAAGACTAGAAGCACAGCAAGAGATAGAGAACATTATTAATTGCATTCTTCGACCAAATGAGTTGTTTAAATGTCTGGTGAACTCTCCATCACATAGGGGAAAGATACATAGAGGTTCCTAAGAGCTCTTCCATCTGTGAGCGTAAAAGCCAGAGAGTTATGGAGCAGTTGGTGGTTATCTTGTGAGGAATTCCTGCTAGAAACGTTTGGGTATATCACAGCCTTGGTGGAACAGTGGATTTATTGATACCCTGGTAGAACAGACAGGATATCTGTGACTGTTGAGCACCCAACTCCCACCTGTCTAAGGCTGAAGAAGCAGCTCAAACAAGTACAAAATACATTTACTGTACTAGTGTGTCCATTCACATCCTATATGTGTCTATATATTGATGAAGAATTTTGAGTCAAATAAATTGCACACTGATCTATAAGGGGAGAGAAAAAGCCCAGTCAGGTGGAAAGCAGGGACACAAAGCATCAGCAGTGTGATGAACCAGAGCAAAATAAGTCTGGTTAACAATCCCTTTTCAATTAAATCAGAATGTTGCAAACCTTACTGTGGTGTCATCCAAAGAGACAACTGAAATTTCTATTCAGAAACACTTTTTCTGTAGAACTCTTATGAAAGGGTGGTATATAAGTAGAGTGAAAATGTGCAGCCTTTTAAAGATTGCAAGAAGTAGTTGGAAAAAATTGAAGTGCTGGTAGAAAGTAATCACAGAATCATGTTTGGTGGTTTAGCTGTCATCAATAATTCCATTTAATGAGTGGTGATATTTTTGAAAGAAAAGTAAACCCCAGAGAAGGCTGCGTGATATGATTTATAATATGCCTTATCATTAAGTCTTCCTTTGAATGATCACAGTAACATTTGGTATGTGTAGGTTCAGAGTTCTTCATTCAGGGTGTAGATAGTACAATGCATCATCAGACCCTCATTTATGGTTCTGTCTGCTGAAGAAAATGCCTAGTGGTAGGATAGTCTGTTTGAAGGATGTTACTGTACTGCATTTGATTTGCACCATTCTACTTACCCGTGTTTTTTTGGGCAGGACATCTTTTCAAATGTCTGTGATGGCACCTGAGTGATGTGGTATCCTCGAGGATAGCAGTGCCACCCAGCTGGGGCTCCCTCAGAGAATGGCTTGCCTGTTACAACTGCTGATATGTAGGATTAACAGGAAATTTCCCATGAACATTAAGGATTTTTCTTTTAGATTTTAATTTCGTAAATCCAGCTTACTTATCCATCTCCTCCATTTCACGTTATAATATATGGATTGACTTTTATTGTCTTACTCAGTTTTCTTTTCTAAGTTGAGATTTCATTGTAACTTGGCAGTTACCAGTACATGCAAAGAAGAATATTATGGTAGAACTGCCCAGAGGAGGACAGAATGGGAAAGGCTCTGGACTTCCTGTAGCAAATCAAGAATTTCTCTAGGTGACATGAAGCTTTTATCTGAAGTGGACTCATTGAAAGCTGTGTTTTTCATCATGCTTTTAGTGCCTTCTGAGTTGACCACAGTAAAATGCAGACATTGGAGTGCAGCTCTAGTCATGCACTGAAGGCTGGAGTTGTGTCAAAGTAACTAGCAATTTCCATGGAAATTTAAGCTATTTAAAAATCTGATTGAACTGGAAAATGGAATGTGGTTGTGCAGAGTGTTAATAAGTACAAAAGTTATCAACTGTGATTATTTTCGTATAGATGGTAGCTAAGTCTAGTATTTGTCCTTGTGATACTCACTATTTGATTAGTTGCCCATGATTGCTAGTTTCCTTCAGCAATCAATAAAGTATAAGCCCTAACAGCTCAGTTGAGCAGATTTAAATTCCTTTTCTGTCTTTACATGTATTGTAGCATCCACACCACTTGATATTCCAGACAGTCAGGACTTGCACAGATTCTCCTGTGGATTGCTGGGCTGGATAAAGCATCTTAATAGTCTTGGAGTCTTGTAATCACTAATAGAAGTTAGAAACCATGTCAGTACTGGGATTTATATTCTGTGGTGTACGAGGCCTACAACTGAGTGATGAGATCAGTGTGCTTTTTCTGAGTTACTGGTCTGAAGTTGTTTGTATGCAGTGGTTTGGGTGAAGGAAAATGTGAAATCAGCTCCTACCTACTTGGACTTCGTTGATTGTAATTGGGGTCTGTGTTTGTGTGGCCATTGCACCAGATCCTGGAAGCCACTGTGGTGAGCTGTTGGCAGGCTAAGATCTGCACTTCAGTGGAAGGCAAGCCAGCAGGTCAGACCAAACCAATCCAATCCATAAGAACAGGGCAGAGTCAGCCATGACCTGTACAGTCTGCAGTAATCTTAGCAATGATGCATACTTCCCTCATGGATAGGATTTTTAGAATGAAATGCCATAACTCAAAGGCCCATATTTGCCTAGGATTACTGTAGGGCTTAATTAGATCAGCTAGTAAAAAGTCTTGCAGTTTTTCATCTACGCCACATCTATTATCCCATGATAATACAGATTCATTATGGAGTAATGCATTAGGATGTTCTGATTATTTAGACTGAGTAGAACTTTTCAGTCCATTTTCTGGTGAACTTCATTACAAGTTGTCCGTTTCCTACTCCACCATCTAAGCTGTCATCAGTCACTTCATCCTCAGCTGTGCCCTTGAGGTCCAGAGAACTGTGCGCTTCTGGCACTCCTTGTACCAGTGTTTGAGAGTTAAACAGTCTCTCAGGTGGCTGTTACCAAGCTTTTTTTGACTCTGAATGTCACCTTCTGCCTCTGCCCTTCCCAGTGCTGCTATCAGACCCCATCTAGGCGATGTTCATAATAAACAAGTTAGTCTGGTTTTAGGTCATTCTTTCTTCCTGTGCACTTCTTCATCCTTGTGAAGCAGGGAGAGTGATAACTGATACGTTATTGTTAAATATAATGTTGTCCATCAGCAAAAAAATGGTTTTCAGAAAGTCTATGAACCATTCCTTTAGAGCTTTCAAACATAAAGGGAATAACTGACCTGAGAAGTTTACTTTTATCTATTAAAATGAAAATAGTTATTAGTGATGAATAAGAACTCATCCTTTACTTTTTCTTCTCTGGTTTTCCACCAAGAAAGGAATTAGCAAACCCTGTCCATTTTCAGTTGCAACATCGCTTCTTTTGCTTAGTAATGATGGATTAAGCAGCTGAATTGAGCCATGCTCTCTGTCTACAGATGCCACATTGGAAAGATCCTAAGTAGGAGAAACTATTCAATACATGTAGGGTTGTTTTTATGTAATGCATATTGACAGTCACTAAAATTCCATTTAGACCTTTCAGGTATGTTGATTGATAGACAGGTCCTCGCTCATAGCTACATGATTTGTTCAAAGATAGGAAACCAAGGCTCCAAACATTGAGTTGATTTTTGTCAAAGACAGATTACTGGTAGAGTTTTGTAAGGATATATATGAGATACTGGTCTGTTCAACAGACAAAGTAATGGTCTAGGAAAACAAAAAACACAACGCTTAGTAGGCAAGACCATTTGCTGAGAACATTACCTCCAGGTAGTGCGGGCATGCTGGCTACAAAGAGCTGTACCAGGAACCTCCTGTTGCAAAGCAGCAGGTCAGCTGCTTGGCAAACAAGAGGTACTTTGGGAAGTTGTTGCTCAGACACTCATTAACTGCATTTTGGGGGGAAAATACCTTAAGTTTATTGGGATCTTGACATAGGGTAACATTTATATGAGTAATCAAGTCTGTTTACGGTGAATTTATAATTCTGTGTATGGTTCGGTCAACTCTGGAACAGGTAAACAGCCTGAGCACTCTTTAGAAGGGGCCAGGCTTTCCATGCAGGTTGTTAATTGACTCATTAAAATGCATGAATTGATCTACGCAAAGTGGGAGCTGCCTGTGGGACTGTTCGAGATAGTTCAAAATTCCCACCTGGAGTGCTCCTACACCAATTAGTCAAATACTTAACTGCAAAGCCAGCGTGACTTCAGTCATCACCTTATTTCAAGTTAGTCCATTATCTTGTCTCGGGCAGTGGTTATTGGGGGAGTAGCTGGATGACCCAGAGAATTAATAGGTAAGTGAGGTGGGTGTTGCACACAAGCTGTTACCTGACTGCACTGCAACTGTAGCCATAGAAGTATGAAATTCATGCTTGTGAATTAAGTTCTATAGTTCCTTCTGTAGTTCTTGCCACAAAGTCACGCATGTGGGTGAAAACAATTCTACCTTGGTGTCTGCATTCCGTACAAACTCAGAAAATTATATGGCTTTAGTTTTAAGGTGATGTGAGCACTGAGATTTGGAGGCACTGAGGCTGGGAGTGCCAGAAAACCCTACAAGCCAGGAGCAATCCCTGCTAAAGAGGAGACAGGTGAGCGGTGTGTGGCCCTGCAAAAGGCTAATTCCTCATTCAGATCAGTGACAGCAGGTGCTGGTGGCCCCTGTGTGACAGACAGACCTTCTCTTCCTGCCCCCCCAGGCTCTAGCCTCTGGCATGTGTCTATTTGCTATTTTAAAGGCTCATCAGGGATACAAGGTCTAATTTGTGGTTAGAGTCATTCTGCAGGAGACAAGAAAGATCAGTGTGGTAGGGATTATTCTGGGAATTTGTTCTAGGAGAACAGGGAAGGTTAGCAATGTGGGCTCTGTATGCAGAGTTACTTGAGAAGTTGATTAAGTAGGTTGGGTATGATCTAACAGAGTAGTAACTGAGCATTTGAGATTTTTAAAAGACGTTCTATTTTGTCTACAAGTTGAGCTTGGTACAGGAATAATTCGGTTTAATTTTGTGGTTTGTTCTGTTTTGGACTTTATGCAATGTTTTTGTATATGTCTCTTGACATTAAATTTGTTAATACTTGATGTTGGACTGATCATGGTCCTAGCTGTGTCATGATTTTTAGAGATGTTAAAGGTAGTGTGCTTACTTGGGTTGCTCTCCGTAGTCCTGCAGTTCTGTGCTATTGTGCCCTCCAGCTCAAGGTGTCTGACCATATGCCACAGGTTGGTGTGAAAAAGAGATTTAACTGTGTGAATTCTAGCATCACAGAATTAATTTTTTCAGATACCCACTTCAGTCTTCTGGAAAGATGTCTTTTTTTGAAAATACTTCAATTTTAAATGCCTGAATAGGAAATTCTGTAGTGATAGTCTAGTAATTAATTTATTGTCTCAAAAAAATTTTTTTTTGAATGTTACTGTTTTCTCTGATTCTCTATCCTGTGCATGGTGCATCTCAGTTATCAGGGTAAGGGAAGTTTATAATTAATAGTACCTGTGGGACTAAAGAGTCTGTGCCCTCCTCAGCACTTCTCTTCCAAAAGGCTATTGACTCTGTATGCTGTTAAAGACAAACTGTTCAGTCAAGTTCTATTTGTAGAATAATGCCAAAGTTAAATTTTACAAACTGCGTCCCCCCAGTATTTTAAATAATGTTTGTACTTATTCTGTGTATGAATGCATCATTTTTTTTTAATGCGGGCTAAGTTGAATCCATTTATTTAAACATCTTTGGTTTTCTTTGAAGGTGTGTGAAAGAACAAATACCTAATGAGATGTGAAATACTCCTTTATATAGAAAATGGAAAGTGCTCAATATGTGTTTCTGTTTTTACAGGCTAAAGCTTATCTAAAGATAGCTATGGAAATAGTAAGAAGACTGCCACTACCTCCTGCTTGAAGTATTTACCACTGAACCTTACCCAAAAAGTGATCTTTGACGCAAGCAATGCAGAAGAGTCCTGCTACCTAAATTATGTGCAGTTCTAAGAACTTCTTTAGGAGTTAATTTACCAGATCAGTTAATTTAAATTATGATTGTGATATTTGCTGTTTTTAAATCATTGTTTGCCCATGTCCAGATGGATCCAAGTATTCAAACGATGATAGCCAATATTTAACTGCTGAATTGTAACATCATCAAGCAAGAAGGGATGAAGTACGTTTTTCTCATATGTCCTATTTTAAGGTCAAGAATTATAAACAGCCTCTCCAGTCGAGGAGAATGATGAGAGGTGTGGCAAGACATAAATCCTGCTTAAAAACCTAAATTTTCAATTCTCTAATTTCTTTCCATTTTGGTTCAGCTTTTTACATGGTTAATTATCAAACTGACCTTAAGTTCTGCAAGATTTTAAGAAGGAAAATCAGTTGTGTAGCTGCTGCACTTTTGTGTGTTCATCTTGAAAGAAAATTTTTAAAATCGACATATACTCTGAAGAGTTCTTGTGATGGATGATGAGCAGATTAATTCATTATTGGATAAAGTTCGATCGTGAGGCAGTTCACAGTTTAGTGGAGAATGGATTACATGACCCTGAGGCTTATTTCTTGACTGTTTTGCATTATAATGAACCCAGAGAGAAGACAAGGTAACCAAGGTCTTAACTGAAAATCAGATGTTTTGCCTGAGCTGAATTTGCCAAGGAATGCAAATGACCAAGATAAATTAAATTTATGATTGCATATTCCTACTACAGTGCTGCAACTTTGAATATAAAGATATATTTTTGAAGTAAAGAAATATTTGGTCTTCAAAGTGCATGGCCTTCTGGTTTGTTTTTTCATTGCCTGTGATCTTTATTTTTGTGTTGTTGTGTGGAAGATTATGCCTTCAGGGAATGAGTTTTCATTTACAATTAGATGTTTGAGTTGACATTTAGGGTTTTCCATTTACACAGTCAAGTATGAGTATCCTAAACATACATTGTAACCATACCATACAATGAATGTAACTATACTAGGGAGTTCTGCTGTTGACCTCTGAGGGACCAAGGTTTTTCCTGTATTCCAAATAATTAGTCAGGATTTTGGATGTAGTTGGTTTTTCTTATTGAAGTGATGCAACTTAAAAACTTGGTATACCTTTACATTAAGAATATTTAAGTAATACGGACCCAGAATTTACATGAAAAATCTAGACACAAATGAGTTGAGTTTCAGGCTTAGGTGATTTTGTAAGTATGTAAATTACAGAGTCCGAAACTGTTTATTTTTTTGCTTCAAGTCGATCTCTAAATCCTTGCCTACACCCTCCCCCTTGAGATCTCATATCAGGGGTCAGCTTTTTCAGTAGTGTATTAATCCTTGTCTGTAGAATTGACAAAATACTCACTTGCTTTCATTTGTCTGTTATATTTTACAAACATCAAAGCTGATTTAGTGTTCTGCCCTTTAATACTTTATTGATAACATTTTAAAAAAATTTTTATCTCCACATTTTTATTTGCTTTGCTTTACATATCCTAACTGTTGATACGTGTCTGTAAATAATATTGTGGTGATTTTGGCATTGTATAATCTTATATTTCAGTGGAAAACCTGAGATTTCTGACTGGCTTTTAGCAAAAGACAGTGTTACAGTCTGAATGTTAGTATTTGTTCTTTTCATTCTGTTAAAAAGCTTTTGTTAAAAAGTTCATGCTGAGACTGGGTGAACAATC
The DNA here is from genome assembly GCA_013400975.1 of Atrichornis clamosus. Taxonomy (NCBI): domain Eukaryota; kingdom Metazoa; phylum Chordata; class Aves; order Passeriformes; family Menuridae; genus Atrichornis; species Atrichornis clamosus. The sequence continues at coordinate 11,776 of WBMZ01012861.1, read as the reverse complement.
AGTATACAGATAGATGGTTGTGTCTTCTCTTTTGTTTCCTTCTCGTTATTTCTTGGGTTAGTTGAAGGATGAAATTTGCTTTCAAGTGTTCTTTTCTTTTTACTCCTTTTTACCTTTTTTTCCCTTTTAATTAAGTACTGTGGTTTTGCTCTGTTGAATCTTTCAACTGCAAAATTATTTTGAATGCCTTTATCAAGAAACGGTTATAATGATTAAGCATAGTTTCTATGCCAGTCTGAAAATTCGTATTTAGTTAAACAGTTTTATGGAAGGATTACACAATGTAGTTGATGCATTTATTGCAAATTGTCAGTCATTTTAAATATATATATATGTATAATTGTACAGAATTGGTAGGACATTTCTACGTTTAAGGATAGCAACAGTCAAACCAAATTTAAAATGAAAATGTATTTGTTTTACTTCCCTTATTCTCATGAGTGAAAAACTGTTTCCCAGCCCTTCTCCTGCAAAGTAAATGGAGGGCATTGACACAGTGTTATTGCTGCTTAATGTTAAAAAAACACATATTCATATTTTTTTATTATATAGTACACCATTAAATACATATTAGTGAATTCTAGTCAACATACTGCATTTGAAGTTGCAATTCATAAAACCATTGTGATATAAGCTGTTGGATGGGGCAGTAGTTGGATCAGTTGGAGGTTTAGCAGGAGAAGGTGGTATTTAACCATAGTTTAAAAATACAGATTATAGACTTGACACACAGTGCTATTTGCTCTTTTCAAGTCTAGTATTTCACTTTAATCTCAGTGATATTTCCTAGTGTACTAGTATGTTTTTTTTCTAAAAATGCTAATCCTAGCAAGAGGTCCTGGATTTCCTGAGCTGTATGGGTAGATGCTTTTTGCTCAGGAGCAAGGGAGACTTACTGCAAAATTACTGTGATTTTGGGTTACCAGCACTGAGTTATTTAAGTCTGTACCACTGTGAGCTGCAGTTACACACTGGAAAATCCTACAGAAGAAGAAAGAGAAAGAAAGAAAAAAATGAGGGCTAGGGAGGCACAGGATCAAACAGGCAGGTAGGGGGACAGAGGTGATTGTCAGTCCCATAGGTCCCATGCTGCATAGGTTAACAGCAAGATTCCCAAGACTCCCAAGATCCTCTTGCATTGCTGTCAGACTTAGTTTTGCTTTCACAGTATGGCCCTTTGTATAGTGACCACAGTTCCTGTGTTTGCAGATAATTCCTCCTGTTCCTTGGGTGAGGAGCATATGGGCTTTGTCTTAATACAGTGCATTTCCTGGCTTTCAGAAGTTTTAGGTTTTATGAAAATGAAACTGCAAGAAGGTACAGAATTGTTTGTCCCAGTGAAGTATTTTGCTATAAAATTTTTACAGCTATGTTCAGCTCAATTAGGAATTGTTCAGCCTCTGAGACTATGGTTTTTGAAATATTTTAGGTGCTAGATTTCTCACAACAACAACAAAAAAATTGTTACTTGAAGTAATGAGAGAAAAGTAGTTTGCAAGTCAGTTTTTCTCTTCAATTTGAGTTCAAGCTACAACCCATTTTATTTGCTCTGATTGGTGATCATGGTTATGAATTAATATTCGTGAAGAGGAGAAATGGCAGAAGCAGTTCATTTCAGTGTATTAACAAACCCCACCCTGTAATTCTGAACTTACTTCAAATAGTTGGACTCACTGGGATCCAGTTCAGCATGTGAAACCCCTGGAATATCTTTCCTATATGTGAAAGATATCCCCAGGTGGGTTTCACCTTGACCAACTCAAACTCCCTGTTGGGTTTTGCGTGCTTGTGCTGGATACAGTTGGTGCTGATTAAAAAGGCCTTGATCCGAGGCAGCTGCTGCATGCTGCTTTGTTGGTAAACTCTGTTCAGGCTGTTACTGGGCCCCCTATGTATGCCAAAGGCTGCAATCAAGGGGGGAAAAAAAGAGAGTAAAAGAAGGGGTGAATCTTATGCCAGTGGGAATGTCTCCAGTTTTCAGAGAACCTGCCATTACAGGGCTTGCAGATGCAAGAATGAATGTATGTGGGAGAATAGTAACAGGAGAGCAGCAAGAAAGAAAAACCCTTCTGTTGTTTAGGTGAAAGATTAAAGTGCTGTGAGAGGCTCTGTGGGCTACAGAACTGATTTGCAAAGGTTAAGGCACTGAAGATGCTGTGTGACAATTTAAATTTTGGTACTTAGGAGGCAATTTCAGTTTTGGGATTTTGGTACTTACATGCAAAGCTTCTGTCAGAGCATCCCCAACCTTGAGACTGACACGTGAGCTCAGTACTCAAGTACCCAAGTTGCAGGCACTGCTCTTGTCCTTCCAGGTGTTGGTGGGAGTAGGATCTCCATGCTTATTTTTCTACTTGGTTTGCAGTAGTTGTCCAAGGTGCCAGAAAGTTGTTCTACACCTGTCTTTGACTAAGAAGATTCAAATCTGTAACTCCTAAACTTAGGAGAGGTCTTCAGTCACCTGGCTCAGTCTTGGCTCAGGACCATCATGGAAAATTCATAACTTCTCCTAAAGTTGTATTGCCTATGGAAGAAATAAGGAACATAGTCCTAATCACAGCTAATTATTTTTTAGCCTAATGGCTTGGTCTGGACTTTGATCCTTATTCCCAGCCTTATTGATGGCTTTTACGTAATGAGTCTGTGAATAAAACTATCAATTCTTAGGCTAACACCTGGCATTTCAGCTACTTACAAATTTGAGATAAAGCTCTGGGGTTTTGCTTTTGGATTTTGATACCCATAGGTCATTTTATTTTCTCATGGCCACATCTGGGCCTAAATTGGTGTCGTCATTTTTATTTAACAGAAATGTTTCCTAGTGGAGATGGCTGGAGGAGAGGCTCCTACTTAAGAACAGTTGACTGTAAGATGAATCTGAATTGCTGATTTAATTTCAGAATTGACTTACAATGGCAGGAGTTACAATGATGATTATATTTTATTTTGGCAGCATTTCAGCTAAGGCACCGGTATGTCAGCCACATATCACAACACAGCAAAAGAAAAAATAAATTCCCAAAGTAGTTTTCAGCCTAAATTTAAGACTTGCCTTTTCTTTTTTTTCTTTTTTTTTACAGGCTCTGTTTTACATTATAAAGATATTAAAGTCTGAAGGAAAAGTATATTCAAAGCTTTGTATTTTTCCATTATCTTCATGTATTCAGAAAGGGTTTTTCCTTCTTCAGCAAGAAGGGGACTTGCTGAAGGGGAAGCACAGCCTGTCCTTCCTTATGCACCTATTCCTCTCGGTTTCTCCATTTGCATGAGTCTGGATCTGAATACCCACTTTAATCAATGCAAATAAATGACTTCTCCTAGGCAGTGTATGAGTCTTCGAACAGCCTAGTGAGGGGGGAAGAACATCTGTTGTCCTTTAAGATTGTTTTGTGGGCTTACAGATTTATTTGAAGTGTTTTCACTCATACCACTGGGATTTTCTAAAGCTTGTGTTACTTCCTGTGGTCCAGAGGTTTTCTCTTTTTGAGAAAAAGGCAGGAGACTCCCCACACTTGCCTCCCCCATGTATGCTTCCTGTTATTAAACAAGGTCTGTTTTAAAAATACAAACTTCTGGTTACTTTTTCTGAAAAAATGTTAGCTTATGAGTTTCTAATGATTCTTACAAGTGCTTTTTACTTTTAAGGACTACTTTTCCCCCTAAATTAATATGGAAGAAATACTATTATGTATTTTTAAAGCCCAGTTTGGCTGCTGATTTAGGAGAAACAAACAGGATGAGAAACTATCTTATTTAGCCAAACCTACATTCTGTAGATGCAATTTTGGAGTGTTTGTCCACTGTATAAATTTTGTACATATTTTTTATCTCATTGAGGAAAAGTGTTAATTGAACTAAAGTTCAGGAGCGAGAACACTCTCCTGCTCAGCAGAAGACATTTGAGGGTGGCGTGTGATCTGTCTGTAGCTGGGCAGACAGGCAGGGATGAGTTTCCTTATTGATTTACTTGCTGAATTGGGAAGTTTCTACGTGTCTCTTTTTAGAGGAGGAATTTCCATGTAAACGGGCTTTTGTCTGTGATACCTAGAGGCCTCTAATTAACTACCTTTCAGATGGAGTTGGGAGGTTTGGGTTTGGACTCTGCACTTCCCTCTGCAGGATAATAGGGCCCAATGGCTATTTTGGAGAGTTACTTTTTAAAACAAAAGGCTGAGAAAATGCACCTTGTGAGCATCTAGGCTTTGAAAACTTAGTTTAATAACCCCACATTTCTTCATGAGTGCCAGCACTACTTGCATCTCTTTTGTAAAGCCTTAATATCCTAAGCTTTTAGAAAGTCTGTGAATTATGGCTTGTAAGTACTTTTTTATAAATGCATTTCTTACTAACACAGACAGTGTTACTTCACTTTTGGCTTAATTTTTCGACAGTGTAAATAAACCTCTTTTTGTAAAGTAGTCTTCCTTGCCTATTAGTAGCACATATAGAAATTTATTCCTCTAGAGAAAGTAACAACAGGGCTGTTGGATGAATACCTTCTTCCCTGTAGGGTTAACACAGCAAATTTTAGTCACTGTCTCAGTGAATGTTGTTGGTTTTGTTACCATGATGATATATACATCTTCATTAAAACAAAATGAAACTGCTGATAAAAATGCCTTTTATTTATTTAGAGCTTGCAGCTTGTGAACATTGAAAACAGTACAGTCTGGAGTAATTTATTTAAAATACTCACATAATAGATTTTAAAAATGTTTAAGAAAGTAGTAGTATTAAGGATGTTTGTCCAAGCTCTTACCTGTTGAAATGGATTGATTTCCACTGCCTGAAAAGGTCTGCCATTTTCACAAAGAATATGGTCCAGAGTTACATATTATTCCCTATCAGTGTTTGTCTACAGAATCCTAAGTGAATCTGCAGTAGCAGGTGACAGGAGGGAAGAGAAATGACGTAGCAGTATTTGCCTGGAATGCCCTCATGCCAGGAAGCAGTAGGAATTCGTTTGGCACAGCAAAATTATAATAAGGGTTACATTTTTAGTGAAGACAGATGGGTCAGGGCAAAGCACGGAGTGTTTTGTTAGCTGGTAAATGCAACTGGCATTTGAAAGGAAATATAGCATACTGTCAGAAATAAAATGGGAAATTTATCTTTTGCACTTCTGCCAGAAATTTACAGCCATGTGACCTGGGGTGCTGGCACCCTGGGGATGTGTTGATCCTCATGCTTCAGAGAGGTGACAGGACTCAGCAGATCATCAGGAGCCCTCATTTATGACACAGTTTTTGCAATTTAGGGAAGCAACTGAAAAATGTACTTACAAATGAATAGTTGAAAACAGTTGCTACAGAATGTTACTTGAGGAATGGGATGTCTCAGTACTTGGTCACTCTGCTTTACATCAGATAACGTGCCATCCCAGGGTGGTCATTTATTAAAGTTAGCATTTTATCCATCTTTACCACAGGACCTGAAGTTGAATGCAAGAAGAAGATATATAATGTCTGCAAAGTACTTCTTACACTTAGGTGATACCAAGTGTCAGGAGAATTTTGAATACCTTACTGAATTACTATACTTGAGCTTAATGTGCAGTAATTTGAAGTTTCATTCTATAAAAAAGGTTTCACATTTCCATTTCCAGCACTTTACTGCTGTTGGTTCCTCAGAGAAAAATATTTATGTACTGTGGCTCCTAGAGGGATTTTCATGGTTTGATGTGGAATTATATAATTTTCTTTTTAAAAATGGTCAACAATAGGGTTGTTCTTTATTTTCAGTTTAATTTTTAAGAACTGCAGTCACCAGAACATAAGATTCCAATTGGACATAATTTTGGATAGTCAGATTGGAACTCTTCTATCCAGGTGCTAATCATATCTTGAGAATACAAACCCACAAGCAACATTAAGCTATTTTTGTGTATATGAATATATTTTTTTAATCTTATTGTCATTGGCATGGAAAAAATAAAGAACTGTGGCAGATAAAATGCAGTCAAATGTGATTTGAAAATCACTTGAGTTAATGGTCATGATTAGGGATCATGAAAATATAGCTATTGGACCCAGGTTTTGGATGCTCCCTGGGGAAGCCAGCAGCATTCAGACAGAAGTTTTTGTCTCTTTAGTGCACTCCAGACTCATTCTGTGATTTGCTGTAGAGAAAAGTCACACCCTGAACTGTGTCAGCATTGAACCTTTGGACCATAGGTTTGCATGTCCCTAACACAGGAAGTGACTCACTGAAATGTTTGTTCTCCACATTGCGATCTATTCCCCCCAGGAAAACAGGGATCAATTTACTCCATAATGTGTTGGTGCTTCTTATCAGACTGTAGGATGTCCCTGCCAGGGCTGGCACTGCTCAGTCTTCGTTAGTCGCTGCTGTTCTGTTTGTAGGACAGTTGCTGTGTGTAATACTTGAGAATTGTTCGTGTCCTGCACCAGGGCAGACCTGGCAGTTGTTACAGGCTCTGATCTCTGCTTTGATTTGCTTTCCATTTGAGGAACATGGAGTTATTTGCAGGCAATGCCTGACCCTGTAATTCTGAAGTGTTACCATTCCCAAGATAAAATCCAGCAGTGAGAATGACCCTGTGGAAATGACACCTTACCCTTGTAACTTCACCGTGTTGGAAAGAGCTCTGCAGGGGCTAGGAGAGTGTGGCAGAGCTGTCCACTTTCACTGAGGACTTACTTGGGCCTGTTGGGACACAGAGATAGCTGAGGGTCAACAAAACGGTATGAGGAAATAGCCTGCCATGTTATGTTTGAACATGAAACGGGAGAGAATATAATAGAAGGCTCATGACTTAAGAACAGGGTGAGATCACTTACTGGTTACAGTCATGGGCAAAACAGACTTGGGGAAATTAGTTGAATTTATTACCTATCAAATCAACATAGGATGATGAGAAATAACAACCAAATCTTGAAACACCTTTCCTTCATCCTTCTTCCTAGGCTCATCTTCACTCCTTCACTCCTGAATTTTCTACCTTCTCCCCAGCAGCAACACAGGAGGATAGGGAGTAGGGGCTCTTGTCCGTTCATCACGTGTTGTCTCTGTTGCTCATTCCTCTTCAGGCAGAGGTCTCCTCACACTCTTCCCCTGCTCCAGCAGGAGACAGTCATCCACAAGCTTCTCCAAAGTGAGTCCTTCCCACAAGCTGCAATTCTTCATGAACTGCTCCAGTGGGGGTCCCTTCCACGCGGTGTAGTCTATCAGGAAGAGACTGCTCCAGTGTGGGTCCTCCATGGGACCACCGGTCCTGCCAGGAGCCTGCTCTACTGTGGGCTTCCCACTAAATCACAGCCTCCTTCAGGCATCCGTCTGGTCCAGCATGGGGTCCTCCAGGGGCTGCAGGTGGATCTCTGCTCCACCTTGGATGTCCATGGGCTGCAGGGACACAGCTGCCTCACCATGGTCTGCACCACGGGCTGCAGGGCAGTATCTGCTCTGGTGCCTGGAGCATCTCCTCTTCCTCCTTCTCCCACTGACCTTGGTGTCTGCAGAGTTGTTCCTCTCACATATTACCACTCCTGTCTTTTCTGGCTGCAATTTGCTTCTGCCCAATAACTTTTCTTTTGCCTTCTAAAATACATTATCACGGTGGTGCTACCACTGGTGCTGATGGGCTCGGCAATGGCCAGCAGCAGGTCCATCTGGGAGTCAGTGCCTCTCCTGACTTCCACTGGGGCTCAACTGCAAAAATAGAAGGAGTACACATCTGATTGGTTTCTGTTTAAATGACTGTAAGTTTTGAAAAAAACATTTACTATTCTAATGTGCACTTGTCAAGCATTACTTGGAGCAAAGTGTGAAGACATTTCTAACTAATGCTTTTATTGGTCTTCAAGTTACTTTGAAAGTGTGTTGTTCATAATCTTTAAAAGAACTGTTTTCTTTTAAAAAGTGACTTTAGTGCGTTCAACTAAAAAAGAAAACTCAGAAAACTGTTTATGACATGGTTTTATAGTTTCTGATGGAGTATATGAAAGGCATATTTTCTATAACCTCTGCTCTGTAGCTTAGTGCCACTAAAATCTAAAATAATAGAGCCTGATATCCATGGAATAGAAGGAGTCAACATAAATTGCAAAGGGGTAGATTTGTTGTTTGCATAGTAGCATAGAGAAGGTGAGTTGCCTGTATCTCAAAGCCAAGCTTGGAGTAATGACCGCTCTGCAAATTATAAATACTGTGATTACTACTCTGTAGTTGTAATTAAGAACTCATTTCACTCCTGTAATGTGTTGTGAAGAACCAGATCACTCTTACCTCTGTAGAAGGCCAGTTAACAGCTTGACAAGACAGCAGCAGAGATGTTTCCTAGCAATGAATACCAAACTCTTCAAGAGGATTATTTCATTTTGATTAAGATCATTTTTTTTTTTGTCATGACTGTACACAAACTATTTGATTCAGCCCTTGAAATTGCTGAATTTTGACTTTCAGGGATTTTGTCTCACAAGATATCTGAGAGTTTATTTTGGCACATGGTCCAAAATTCACTGACTGACCTTCAGCCTGAGGTGCACAGCTCTGTGTATGCATAGGGGAGGCAAGCACGCATTGCAGAAATTGTACTGATTCATCATCTCACCCAGGAAACCTCTGCCTGGCTCACGTCAAGCCCTGCTTCCCTGAAGGGAGTTTTGAGCATTTGTGCTCTTTTAATGAGCTACATTGGAAGATAGTCTTGTGAAGCAGTGGTTCCACAAGAGCAGAAATACTGTCAAAAACACTTCATCTCAGAGCTCGTATTAACTGCTCATTACCAGTGTGTGTCATTTTGTTTTCTTCAGCTGCTGTTTTGGTGTAAGCAGTGTCAAGTGATGTGACAACAGCAGAAGATCACAGAAGAGGGTCAGATGCAGTTGAAGTGTATTTCTAGCAGTCAGTGATCATCTGGACACTGGCATCTCTTTGTGGGGGACAGCCCCTCTGCAGACCAGTCCGGATGCCAGCCCGGTGCTGCGGTTTGCCAGGGTGCTGATGCTGCCGTTCCGGCTGTGCGGTGCCGTTGGCTTGGCCGGCTCCACACAAAGCTGGTGTGGGCAGCACTGCTCCGCCCTGGGCCCCGGCTGGCTCCTCACAGCCGGGGGCAGGGATTGGGATGGTGCTGCTAAGGGGTCGCTCATACAGATTGCAAGAGATTGTGTGCTTGTTGGTGTTTGTGATACACGCCCTCGGCCAGCCCCTCTCCTTGCGCCACGGGTGCTCAAAACATGATCTTCTCGGAAGGGGAAAACCAGCCTTTTCAGTTCTCTGAGAGAGCTATAAAATGGAGGTCTTTTTCCTAGCATTTCCTGGTATAAAATGGAGGTGCTTTTCCTAGCATTTCTTGGTATGAGAAATTTTCCCAAGCGAGTGACCTCCTGGGAGAAGTAGATTGTGGGAATGGGCCACCAACCCTGGGGCTCAGTGACAGGCTGAGCAAGGCTCATCTCCCAGAGCCCGTGGTGAGGGCACAGCCCAGCCCTGCTGCTTCCAGATGGATTTCAATCTTTAATTCTCTGAAGGTTGTAAATCAAATCCAGGTGTTACAGATCCCTTTTGTGTCCTGCCCAGCAATTCCTGCCCCTTCCTTGGGAATAGTGAGAGATGTATATGTCATGTATGGTCTGTTTGGATGCCACACTTGGAAGGGGAAGGTGGTGACAGTTTCAGCAGGGAATGAAGCTCTGCATACAAAGCTGACTACTGGGAGTACATGGAAATACAGAGATAAACACAAATCTGTGTGTGTGTGTTTGCAAACTAACTGCAGGTTTTATTTAAAGAACAATGTCCCATAGCTGCATGGTTTTCATTAGGAGGCAAGGAAGAGGGAGAGCTGAAGTGCAGACTTGTGGTTGTACAGGGAAGTTCTCACACGTGTAACTAATGCAGTAATTCTCTGAGTTAGAAATCTGACCTAGTTCCTGTCTTTCAAAGAGAAACATCACATTTTTTTCTCACAATGACTGTGAGAATCACCTTTCCTGACATAACTTCCCAAAAGATGTTTCCTTTCATAACTTTAATCTCACTATTGCATTAGGGGATGAAATAACAGCCGTTAATAATATAAGAGGTAATAAGTGGCTTGGGGTCAGGGTTTTTACCCATACGGTTCATTCTGCATTGCAAGCACCTTAGAAATCAGAGTTATGCTGTTGAGCTGTTGTGTCATGTAGATTGACCTTTTTAACACCAGACTAAAGTCACGGTACTAAACTCTTCAGCAGCTCTGCATGAGCAGTTTTGTGGTGGGGTGACTACCATTGCCTGGTCCTTCTGTTCTGTCCATGAGGTTGTTTCTTTAAGTGGCTTTAATAGAATGAAGTAACACATAGCTGTTTATCTCTTGATTATCTAAGTATCTTTGATAGGAATAGGATTTTTAAAATCAGATTATATTTCTTAGAAATTTGCTGGAGTGCTTCTTTGCAGCTAACCACACAAAACATGTAAACTGCATTTACAGAGAGGCAGATTCATGAGAAATGAACACTTCTATTCATAAGAAATTTTCCCCTCCAAAGGTCAGTAACTTTCTTTTTGATGACTTTTCTTTTGGCTTTCATTATTTAAAAAAAACCCCAAACCAACCAACCAAACCTCACTTGTTCTTACTTTTTCTGCTTTCTTAAAATGACTCAGTTATTCAACAGAGAACTTTGAGCTAGGTCTTAAGTATAAGTTCTAAATAGCAGAAGGCTTTGGAGCTGGCAGCAACATTTGGGTGAAGCCTTTCAGAATGCACCAACCCAAGCACTATAGTTATTTGAGGTAGATTGCATTAATTTAGTTCTTTACCAGAAAATACCCTTTTTTTCCTTGGCTTTATCTTCATGACAGATAGCAAGAAACTTATGTTCCTTGGTAATTTCATATTTATGTGCCTACACATACAGTATGTTAAGCAATTTCTAAGACATTTATGTGTTCTTTAAAAATATATATACATTTTTCTTTGCATTTTCAAAACAGAACTGGTACTATGAAGGCTTTGATTTTTCAAACTGGAATGAATTGCAACTTATTTCTTAAAGATTTTTATTCCAAATTTTGATATATTGTATACCAGGCCATTGTTAAAATTATGTGCATTAATTTAAAATGCTATGACAAAAATAAATAGATGTGCCATTGCCTCAGATTTTTTTTTAAAGTGTATAATAATAGGATATATATCATATATAGTTTCTTCTAAATCCAACTAATTGATTGTGACTATGTTTTTGTATCATTCTCTTCTACAAGCTTGCAATTTATATTTCAGGAAATGCTGCAATGTATACTTATTATTTTGACCCAACTTATATTAATGTTGTGATTTCAAAAAGGAAAAGAGAGTAATCCTCCTCCTCCATTGTAAAGCATACCTGGTGTGGCTCGGTAAGGTACTGAATAAGAATCTTGCAACCTTCTTTTTGTCCACTTTGGACATAGCTTGATCAGATGTCCCTGGGGTCTTCCTCCAAGATCTACAAAACAAATAAGTTTGTGTCTTGGTTTGAAAGACAGATGTCTGCCAAGGAAGGCGGGAACCTTTCTGGAATAGAAGAAATAACTCCTCCCTTTGAGTTATTGTAACTTTGAAATTACAGGGCTCCTGAGCACAAATGTGGGAAAAGGAATAACAGTTCTTTACTAGAGTNTGTGGGAAAAGGAATAACAGTTCTTTACTAGAGTATATGCCTCTATATATTCTATACTAGAATGTATATATGTAACACAACAGAACAAACAACAGCAAAACCAAAACCCAGTAACAGATGTTTCCCACCTGTCACATGCGCTCCCCTGTGATGTAGTTACGACC
>WBMZ01012860.1:297-32597 GCA_013400975.1 Atrichornis clamosus | reverse complement strand
GCCCTGTGCTGGCGGCGGCTGTGGCCGGGCCGGGCATGGCGGAGAGGCGGCAGCGGGCCCGTGTGCAGGGCGGCTGGGCCGGCGCCCCGGCGGGACGGCCCGCAGGTAAGGAGCCCCAACAGCCGCCTCGGCTCTGGGACAGCGCTGGAGCTGTCCTTCCCGACGGCGGGGGTTTCTCCACTGCCGTCCTGGTACCAGGCAGCGGGGCCGGTCTCCGACTGCGCTTTCCGACCACGCTGCACTGCCCCGAGGGGTGACCCCGTTCCCCTCGGTAACTGAACTGCAGGTGTTCGAACAGTTCTTAAGTAATAGTTGTACGTATGCCACAGGTGTGGCACTTTTGTACGCAGAACGCAGGCTATGGATGTGTTGCTAGTGGGCGCATCGAGGTGAGGGCACTGTTCGCATCTCTGGGCAGCTTGAATGAGACGAATAGTATTTGGTGGAGCTGACTTCTGAAAGAACCGTTTGTCACCTTTTACGCATAAAACGCATTATGTGCTTTCATCTAGCTTTTCACGGTGAAATCATTGCAAAATAAAGATAACTAGTTGGAAGAGATGGAGTTAACATTGCGAGTTTTTTAGCAAACATTGAAACCAAAGAGTGCAGAGGCAGGAGGGCACTTTGAAGGTTTCCAGTCTTGTAAAAGGGACTGGTTTGTTTTTGTGAATGTGATCAAAAGACCGTGTTCCACTCACCTGATTACACTTCCCATAAAGCTCCCATATCTCTGCAGACTGAGCATCCTAGGCAAGCTGATTTTTTAGTAATTAAAAAAATAAGGCAACTATTTTGACTTGTGCATGTAGCTTATATATTTTTTACCACAGGTACAGTCCATTCCTTGTGTTTCTAAGGGCTAAAAAATTTTCTCAGCTTTTGAATTATGCAGAAGGAAGACTTTGTTTCAAGCCCATTTTAAAGCCTGTTTGCATGTGTAAATAAAACACATGAAGTGGTATGCCTGAGTTGCTTTTCCATACTTTCCCCCTAGTTTAAAAATCCTGTTTTAATAAAAGTGTTTTTCTCCTTTCCCCCCCCCCCCANTGCCTGGGTGGTTTTGTTGAGCTTTCCCCCTGGTTTAAAAAACCGTTTTAAAAAAAAGGTTTTTTTTCCTCCCCCCCCCCCCCCCCCAAAAAAAAAGCATACAGAGAGAAGCAGTTTAGCTGCATGGGACAATTTCTGTTGGTGTGTGATAGGTGTTTGTTGTAGAATTGAAAAGTTCTAGATGTCATCCTTTCTGATAAATGTATGTTTTCATTTTTATTTCTCTATTAATAACATATATTTAAAAACTTCAGTTCCTGTGCAGTTCTAACTCTTATTTAATTCTTATTTTAACTCTTAGGTTTGGCAGTTTTCCTGGAGATTGCCAAGCAGAGAATACTCCAAGGAATGATTCCATAAGTTTTTCCTGACTATATTTCTTCACACGGTGATATTCTATTTATGTGATTTTTATTTTTTTTTTCTGCTCTTTGCTTTAGCACCTAAGGCACCTGTGGCCAGCAGCCTTGCCCCTGCAGGTGCCAGACCATCATGGATGCAGAAAGATCAGCCTCACACTCAAAAGCAATTTGTCTTTGAAAAGCCATCAGAGGTAAAAATTACATGGTAACTAGCAGAATCTCATCTGTTATTAAACTTCAGATGATAAAAATTATTTGAGAGTAATATTGCTTAAAATCAATTAAAAACTCAGCTGGGCTGAACTTTGGGCTTTTACTAAGCAAAGTTTGCAACTCTCTTGCATATGTGACAAAGATAGGGACCCTCTGTTTAGCCTGTTCGTAACTACTCTTTTCTTCAGGGAGCCAAAAGAATATGTTCTCCTAAATATTCAGAATGATGCAATGTCCTAAGCATGATTTGAGCTCTTTTTGTTTTCCTCAGTTGAGGTATCTGTCTTATTTTCTAGGGAGGAGGAGCATGGGATTTGTTTTATAGACTTTTTGTGTCTCGTCTGCAGATGAAGGATATTGTGCTCTATGCAGAGAGAGGGCAGTTCCTTGCTTGGGAAGAAAAGTATTTATGAGCACTTCTTTCTAAGCTAGACTAATTTGATAGGCTGTCATCTTGGCTGGAAAGCATTGGAGATGGTCAGGGAAGATTCTTTTTTCCCCATGGCAGAGACCTGCTATCTGTGTAGTACTATATTTTGATCTTCTTGTTGGCTCAGTGCAGCACCTCCTTGCAAATCAGCACTCCACTGAGCTCAGAGAAGAGAAGCATAAATCCCTGAGACAACCAGAATGATAGCCGAGGCTGGATTAAACTACTCTATTTGTCTTTTAACAAAATGCAGCTATCTCAGCTGTGCAGACAGCTTTACAGTGTAAGCTCCTGCTCTCTCTTGTGTTTTGCTCATTGACTGAGGCCTGGGGTTTGTTCATCCTTCTTAGGCTTGCTCTAGGTTTTTACTTACAGAAGGATTTTTACTTATATATTTATATTTTCATAAATACAAGAATTTTCTTGATTGCAGTTGATAAATAGCAAGTTTTGTAATAATCCAAATAGCTTAGAAGCCAGTGTCCTTTAGGGGGCAGTTGATTGCTAAAAACCAGCCTGCAGTGGTCGCTGCATTTGAGAGTTTCTGGGACATGCAGGGAGTGGGTGAGTTGTTGCTACTTCCCACTTGCCTTGAGGTGTGTTTTTGCCACCGGCATATCAGAGTGTGGCTATACAGAGTCACTGGAGATGAGCCCTAGTTCTGTTTGACTGGAGAGTGCCAGGTACTTTAATATTCACCGTATACCGTCTTGTTACCTTTCAGGTGGCGCGCAGAGTTCCTGAGGCAGGTGTGATAGAGTGAGTACACTGCTGACTTCTCTGTCCCTCGTGTAGTTTTTGTGTCATCGTGGTCAGTAGGAATCTGCTGGAGAAGAGTTCCTTCTCCACACACAACTGCCAAGCCTTTGGAAGAAATTTCAGTAGAAAATGGGGACTTTCAACTCTTTTATCACGAACTGAATGTGTTATCAGGAACACCCAAGTCTGTAAACTGTTCTTTATACCTTTGGTGTAGCCATGTAAGCCAGGAATAATGATCAATTGGACATTCTGGTTCAGTAGAACTGCCAGTATGTCTCCTTTGGTTAGCAGTGTACATTTTCCCAGAGCAGTCCCAGTGTAAACTATGCTGGAAATGACCTACTCTGGAATATACCAGAAATATAGCTGCTATGGCAGCTTCTTTCAGGGTTTGGAAAAGTAGCTGATAGCAAGTGTCATAGTGAAGCTGGATATTTATAGATCACTTACACTTTGTGTTGAAATGGGGATCTTTTCAGGATCACTTCGGCATGAACTGTGACAAAGTGTGGTGGTGTGTGATGGAGTTAG
This sequence comes from Atrichornis clamosus, assembly GCA_013400975.1. Taxonomy (NCBI): domain Eukaryota; kingdom Metazoa; phylum Chordata; class Aves; order Passeriformes; family Menuridae; genus Atrichornis; species Atrichornis clamosus. The sequence goes on along the minus strand of WBMZ01012860.1, from coordinate 29,249 downwards.
AGATACTGATAATTAAACTTGCTTCAGTTTGGCTATCTTGGTAGAATTTTCTTACTCAGTGTGTCTGTAAATGCACACATAGTGGTCTGAGTGCAGTCTTGTATGGTTGTCTCCTTTATGTCCCCTTTGACATCTCTCTTTTGTTTATCTCTAGAGCCCTAAAACTGTGTATTGAGCCTTTGGTGGAAGGAGGGACAGGAAGTACACACAAGCTCATTTGCTTCTGCAGCACCCCTTGCTGCCCTACTCTGACCTCTATGTCCAGGACATCATTGCTTCCCTTTTTAAATTTTCTTTTATTTTTTAAAGAGAATAAAGGGGAGCCAGGCCTACAGCATTTCCAGTCTGTGCTGTTCAGTCTAAGATAATTTCTTGTTGTTTGTCTTTCTGATGGCTCTTTCCTTTCTACATCCCCAGCAAGCCTGGTGTGTACGAGCTCAGCAAAGGACCAACTGGCATTTCTAGGTAAGTGGAAGAAACTTGTTATTTGCCTTTGCAGAGTGACATGGTGACACTCAGCTTTCTGAAGTCCAGTCTCTGCAGAGGGTTTTGATTCTAGCAGCTGCACACTGCCCTTCCTGTGTAACATCTGTTTAGAGTTCTTCTGGAGATACTTTTCAGTACCAGGTAGCAGAGACTTATGTGGTTCTGAGCAGCACTGGAGAAGAGAAATAACCCTCTTGACATCTTAGTGTGTCCTGCATCTGGTGTTCTTTCTGGAATAAGGACAAGGGGCTTTGTCCCTTTGTTTCATGATTCAGAGTAAGTTGCTGCTGCACATTTGGGTCAGTATTCCTGTGTTAGCAAGAGCATGATGTCTGTGTCATACACATAAGAGCTGCCAACAGCGTTCAGATTTTTTGGAATTGTTTTAAGTTAATCTAATAAAAGCATATAACTTTAGGCAGTTGTGGTAGCTTTAGGATTGTCCCTTTTGCTTATATGCCATGCCTTACTTATTTCACCTTCAGGATACTTCAAAACCTACTTGTTCTGTAATTCCTACTAACTGAAGTGCATTTTATTTTACCTTGCTGACTTAGCTGCAATATCAGTACTAATCCTCTCCTTCTGAATGTGATAGATTTTTATTAATAGTGGAAAAAATGCCAAGGACATAGTGCATTTATTTGTACATTTATTTCAATTAATTTCTTCTTATTATTGTATTCTTTTATTTTTGAGCCTTCATCTTAGTTTCTTCTAAAGAAGCAAATACATTTTAAAGGCATTTTGAAAAGTAAAAGCTTTGACCAGCCGGAAAGAGACAAGATACACAGCAGCTGGATTATCCTACATTGTCTGGAATTTGTTTTCCTAATAGACTGATGGAATATATCTATTTCTGGAAAGTTAATTATCAGATTTTGCATCTTTTTTTTTCACCTTTACTATATTGTGACATCTTTGGAGCATGGAATACTTGTGAGAGTAAACTGCTGTGAGCAGCATTCCAACTCTGCAGCCCACCACAGTGGCTGTAATTCTTGGATGACTGTTAGCACAATCAAAATATTAAATGTACATATGCAAATTAAAAAATAGGAGAGATTAAATACTGTAGGGTTCTTGTGCTTGGAAAAGTAGAATAGGGATGGCAGTAGGAATAACAGGCTATTAAATTCTACGTGACGTGGAGATGGTGAATAAAGGGCAATTATTTACTTACGTTGATTGTATTACCATAATCAGAGCTGTTTTATCAGCTGTGAAGTTGGTAACAAGCAGAAGGATGCCATTTTTTGCAGCATATGGCTCATTCTGGGATTCATGGTATATTGTTGGTTATCATATGTTTTTATAAGTTTTCAAAAGCAATTGCATATGTTTGGTGAGGGTAAGACTCAATAGGAGCTCTTCTGTTCTTTCCTTCACACCTGCTTTTGGCTGTGGTCAGAAACGAGACACAGGTTGTGACTTTTGATCTGATGCATTACAGCCATTTCTACCTCCTTTGGGAATGCTGGAAATGAGAATATTTTACCAAAGCAGGTATAGAAATGTATATTCCTTCCATTTTCTTTATCTTTTTCATCCTTAGGATTCATTTGATTCCTGGCTTTATTGATTCAGAACAAGCAGACTGGATGTTTGCACAACTCCTCCAAGACATACCCTGGGCTCAACGAACTCACATCAGACAGGGTGAGGAGGGTGTAGACCGGCTTTTCAGGTCATTCACAGGTCAATTCCATAACGAAATCTGTGCATTGTTTATAATTGTTTTCCGTTTTCTGTGTTATCACTTCTCCAAGTTTCCTTGCAGGTTTTCTGTGCATATCTGAACAGTACTGCTGCTTACTTTTCAATCTCTATCACCATGGTATTATTGCCAATTAAATGAGATCTTTCTAAATTAAACTTGCCTGTCTTAAAAATCTTGGAATTTTACTGTCTCCTCTGTCATTTCCAGTCCTTGTTCTCACTCATTTTTTAAGATACAATCTCCCAGCAATGCTGCAAAAACTATGTTCTTGGAGATTTCTATCACTAGGTATATTTTTTGCCTCTTTTACTTAAAACCTCAGCAGAGCATGTTCCTTTTCTTTTATCTTTGCTTATTAGTTCCAGTATGCAGTAAGAGAAGAGACTGCTATTCTGGTTTTGTTCACTAAGGGGCACCTGTTCTAGCTAAATTTCGCTTTCAGTCAGGAACGGATAATGTATCAGAGTAGTTACTGGACAGGGCTGGAAAATGTCTTCAGCACGTGTGTTTCTTGGCTTGCAGTAAAGGGACAATATAATGGAGACTGTTACCTGTCAAGCAACAGAAATAGTTGGCAAGATAAGTCTTTTCAAAAGTCGAAAGTATTTTTAACCAATGTTTGTGTTACACCACAGAGCGCTCACATATTTGACAAAATATTATTTGTGTCCAGCCTTGCTACATTCTGTTTCTCTAATTGATGCTGCAGTTCTTTCCACTTCACCCTTGCCGCTGGATCCATCTGTATCTTGCAACTTACGCCAGCATATTGGGCACTAGAACCAGGTGAATGTAAAGCAAGCCAGATCTATAAATAAAATTTCAGTTTCATTTGCTGTCTTTAACTCATCCAGTCCCTGCTCTGTCTGGCATAGGAGTAAGAAAATGGATGTGGTTCAAAGATGTTTGCAAGGTAATTCCTCCTACAGAGACAGGCCTGATTTTGAATAATTTCAGTCCTTCATTTGAGTTCATTATGTAAAGCTGAGAATTTTAAGGGGCTGCTTTTTTACTTTAAGTAAATGGACAATCCCTTTTTGATCAAGTTTCGTGGCAGAATTTCATCATCTTTCCATTTGCAAATCTTTTGATAAGGCAACTCAGAAAATCTTCGTGGGGTTTTTTTTTCAGAAATATCTTTTGAGGAACCACGGCTTACATCCTGGTATGGGGAACTTCCATACACGTACTCCAGGATAACAATGCAGCCAAATCCAAATGTATGTATATGTTTACAGTGTCCTTTTATTATTGTCTACAGAATAATCTTTGCAGGAACCAAGATACAAAAATCCCCTCTATCCTGTATTCTAGTTATCTAGAGTATCTGTTAGCGTTTCATTTGTGATCAGCAACAGATTCTGCTGGAATGTGGTCCATTTTATAAAATGTGTTTTATGAGTGGATTGACTGAGAGCAGTGTGATTTAGTTGCTAAATGTTGCCAAAAGGAACTTACCACTCTAGAGTTTAAGTTTTGCTTTGTGTCGCTGTAGCTGTGGATGAAAGTCTGAGTTGCTCTGACTGACTTACTCCAAGCATCTTTACGTGGGAGACTGTAGTGCACACAGTCATACTGAGTTTTTTGTTATAAAGGTACAGTAATATCAGTTACTGAAATAGTTGCTTTAGAAACACTTAGGTTCAGTACTGCTTAAATGAGAGTTTAGGCATATTTTTGTTCCTATGTGGATGCTATGAAATTCTCACATGCAACTGGTCTGCTTGGCAACTCCAGATTGTATTATATTATTTCCCACACTGTTTTGGAAGAGTTAAAAACCTTCTGAGTGACTCAGTGATACTTTGTTCATGTTCTCTCTGTCTCAGCCTGTTGTCCCATTGGCCTATCTTTTGGTAATGCTTTGTTTAAAATTTCCATGGCGATAATTAGGTGTCACTGTGGAAGGCTGGATAGCATGAGAGAAGTGTCCCAAGTCTTAGAACTGCTGCCAAAGTGGGGTACCTCCTAGCAGAGCTCAGTTTGGGAAAAGTAGGAAAGGCATTAGTTAACATGATGAGTTGCAAAGATTTTGTAATCTCAAAAATAGTGTAGGTAAAAATTCTATAACCTATGGAATTTGTGGTGGGAAACCAGGCATTTCTTTGGTGAAATACTATTTAGAATGGGCTTTTCTGAAAGCTGAATGGCTTTGGGGTTTGGAAATGCCCTCACAAAATGACTCTGTTGTACACTAATGATTTAAATCCAGTACAGAACTGCCTGTTGTGAAACCCATTGGTGCTCAGAGGCTGGATAGAGCCCGTATACCCTGAATTCAGTTTCATTTCAGTTTGCATAAAGTTCAGAGTTAGCACTCATTGGGCTTGTTTTACTCATTCAAAAGATACAAGGCCTAAATGAGTCCTTCATGCTGAATCTGTCTTTTATTCCTGAATAATCTTGCTTTTTACTGAGAGAAAGAAACTCAAGCAGAAAGTGGGATGCACTAGACAATTCTCATAGCTGGAAGGCAGCCCTTCCCTGATGGGAAGCTGCCCATAGGCAGATACATGGGTAGAACTGCACACAGACACCTTGACATTACACTCAGCTTTGCAGGTGAGGGTACCTGCAGCTTAGAAGAAGCAGAGGATGGTGTAAAGAGCACAGTCCTTACCTGGAGAATAGAGTTTTTATCACAAAAATACCCTGAGTAAAATGTAATTTAGAGCACAGCTTGGCCAAACCCAACTACTGCCTTAAACACTTGATCTGTGGGAGTAACTAGCTTTGTGCCCCTCCTTTTTTGTTTGGTAAGAATTGGTGTAATTACAGCACTGCTGGATATAATCCAGTGTTTGTGCCTAAATGAATTTTGGTATTAGAGAATGTTTCTTCATAAGCAGTGACAGAGTTGGTGACACGGTAATTTTCTGACAAAGCTACTTCCACTGCTGCAGGTTTGTCGTGGGCTGTCAACTACATTGTTAAATTCACCATATGGCAACATTTTTACTAATACATACACTTCTGTGCTGGGAATTGAAGAAATGCTGTCCTAGTTGGTCACTGTAAAGTGCTTTCAATAATTCTTGTTCGACTCTTGCACATTCAGGCAGCCCAATTGGAAGCAAACTCTTTTTTGGGTGGTATTACTGATTCTCCTATATGTTCCATAGCTGCAAGAGATATTTACCTATAAGTAATTATTCACATAATGCGTAATCATTGAAGGCATGACTTAGCTAGAAATACCCCAGTAGACAAAGATGGTGTGTTGAGGTTCCTGCAGTGTGACCAAAAAGTTAAATACCTGTTAATCTTGGAGAAGTTGGGAAAAAAGGTAGTGCAGCCTTGATTATTAGAGGTGGATACTAGAATATAGTTTCGGCTGTCTGTTGCTTCTTCTGCCAGTGGTGCACTGGGAAATTTGGAGTCAGTTTCTTATCCTCTCTTGATCTCTGTTTCTGCTTATATAATAGGCAAAAATTCTGGCCTACATTGCTTTGGCTTTTTTTTTTTCTTTATATACTTGTGTAGTTCTTAAAAGCACGCTGACAGATGAAAGTCATGATGTAAGTTTATAACTTTAAATAACTGGACTGAGTTGTAATGGGATGTGCAGACCTGCCCTGGGCTGTGGGCTCAGCAAGACCTTAGCAAAGGGAAGGATGAAAGTCAAGGCCAGGGAGTTGATTTTGTGACCCTCTGAAAAGTTACTATGTTGAAGTCAAAACCCCACGGTGATGAGTTGAGCTTAACAAGCTGTGCTAACAGAGTGGGGACAGAGGGCTGTGTTAGGCCAACCGTTTCCTCTTGTTTTCTGTCAACAGCTGCAGGCAATTGAGAGCGTGTCATTTAGTCACTGATTGCCTGCATTAGTGTGAAAGGCAGCCTGGCTTCAGAGTTTTAAGAGATGATTTAGTATTGAGCGATGGGTAACGTATGCATGTTTTGCAGAAAGCCCAGCCCATTCCTCCACTCTACTAAAAATATCATCAGAATTGTTGTGAGTCATTTGTTTGATTTTAATTTTATTGTGATTAAAGTGCGGCATATTTTGTTTCTTAGCCGTTTTCACCTTCTGCCTTGCGTTACCTGTCCCTGGCCTGCTTTCCTGGCATTTACAGTCCCCCTCTGTGCTGATTGCAGTGGCATCCTCTGCTGACTGTGCTGAAGGAGCACATTGAAGAGGTCACTGGCTACACCTTCAACTCTCTTCTCTGCAACCTCTACCGAAACGAGAAGGACAGCGTGGACTGGCACAGTGACGACGAACCGTCACTGGGGAAAAATCCTGTCATTGCCTCACTCAGCTTTGGTGCTACTCGGACCTTTGAGATGAGAAAGAAACCTTCCCCTGTGAGTGTTCTTATCACACTGAGAGAGTCTTACAGCTACTGATATGTTGATTATTTTCCCCCTGTTGCTTTGCTAAAGTATTTCATAGTTAGTGAAAGCACAACTTGTAAAGTTCTGTGAAAAAGCGTAGGGATCAAGAAATCTGTCACATGGAATGTGACGTCTTAAGCATGGGGCTGGGACCACTCTATTACTGTGCTGCAGTGAAATTGCAACCTGGGCACTCTTCTGCCCAAATAAGAGCCCTTCCTGGTACTTGCAATGAGATCAGTGATGCTGGAAGTGGATTTGCACTGCACAGATGAATCAAAGAGTTGCTACCATTTTCTTATACTCAAGCCAATACTATGTAACGCATAGTGTACGTGGGATGAAGAGTAGTTCTGACTGCTCTTGTAAGTAAAAATCCTCTTAACAATGTTTGCATTTTGACGTTGAGTTCAGATTGAGGGGCAGCGAACAAAGGGAAGAAGCTCAGTCCTATTCCATAAAATACCATGGAAACTGTCACATAATACTCACAGACTAAACAGAGATCCTCTACTTTGAAATGGAGGCATGTGTGGAATATCCTTTCAGGATTTAATTGGTGATTCAGAGTGAATACCCTTTCTAGATAAAATTCTGTGCTTGGGAATGCTGCAAACCAACTTAAACTTTGCAGTTCATATTTATCCAAGGAAAGGATTCACCTGTGTTAAGACTACAGGCTTTATTTTAGGATGTCCTGTTTCAGAAGTGTTTTCTGTGTGTGTAGTCTTTGGGAACTTCAGGAAAAAGTTTGCTATCTGCTTGTGTTGCTATTTATTCTGAATAAGTAGTACAGAAAGCAGAGGTGATGATTATCAGCCTACTGGAAAACTGTTTGCTCACATACTGAAGTCTGTCCATCAAGTGTCACCTTGGGTCACCTAGTCATGAACAGCAAAGGTCAGAAATTGAACCAGAAAACAAATAAATAGTTCTCTAATTTCTAAATTCTTTGTTGTCTGAAGTGAATTTAATCTTGGTCTCTGAGCATGAGATCGCATAACCAATGTATTATGTCAGTGGGCATAGCATGAGTAAGTATCCCTGATGCTGTGTTGATAATAAAATGTCAGCTGGAAAGTTCATTCCTCTAGGAAACTGTAAATGGTGCTTGGATTCATATCGATGAATCAGAATAAAAATCACTTAGATTTCAGCATAAACTTTGCAAGTTCTGTCTTAAAAATCAATCTGAGTTCTTGAGTAAGTTGCCCTTTTTTTCTGTTTTCTGAAAAGACACCCCCTATTAGCAAAGGGGGAAATTCAGTATGTGCCATTTGTACTTGGTTGCCTTGTTTGATCTGTACTGCACGATTTCTTCCCTTTCTTCCAGAGATGGATGATTTTCTATAGATGTATCCCTTAGGCTGTCCTAATTTTTTTTCCTTTAGCACCTTTGACCTGCTATTTCTGACAAGCTGAGTCTTGCTACCTGTGAAGTGTATTCCTTTTGCAAGTGTGAAATACCTTTTTCTGAGGTAGAATCCCCATGTGCAGATCTTTGAATAGGTTGCTATTAAGTGCATCCTGTGCCTAAGGGAACTCATACTTGATAATTACATGGCACACATTATGCATTCTTTGCACATTCCCAAAGCCTGCAGTTTCCTGAGAGCATCCTATGACCATAGATGCTTTGCCAAGTGGGAGTTAAAAGAGGCTCTGATGGAAATTACAACCTTTCAGACTGTACCACCAAAGAAGTAATTTTCATACTCTATTGTACTGTAGCATTCTCTCTTCCTTTAAGAGAGAGTTAAAACTGATTGTAGATCTTTGAAGTTTGATCATTTCTTTGTTAAAAAGCAAGTTGCAGGAAGAGGAGTGTCATCTAGGGAAAAGGAATTCATTTTAACAGTCATCACAGGCATTCAGGCTCCCTCTGGTTTGCAGTCTGCCAGTATCAGTATATTAGGTTTTCCAGAGTCAGTCTTCATTGAGGAGGGAAAGAGAAAGTAAATCCTTTTCCTCACAAAAGTAAACCTCCTTGAGGGCCAACGTTCTACTGTTTCAGATTCTGGGTTTTCGAAGGCCTTCGTTTATTTCTGTTCTTATAAGTGCTTTTAAGTATTTTGAGATGAAAGATATAATGAACGTGCAAGATGAGAAATCCTGTGGTAGAATGTCACTGTGGGTAAATGGTACTTGGGGAAAAAGAAAGTGGTTGCCTGTGTGAGATCATGTACTGTGTAGAGAACAGTATGTACCACAAGTGAGGTCACATCTTGGAGGGCAGGTGAAGAGTACTAGATCAGAGCCTTCAGAGACTTCAGTTCATGTTGGTATCTCTACAAATAGTTTCCAGATATCTTGAAATGTGGATGAAGTTAATAGTGAATAAAATACAGTTTCTCTGACTGAAAAGATGACCCGTAGTGTTCATGGATTGGGGTTTTTGTGCATGTTTGTATGAATTTGACATAGTAATTTGGGAGTGTTTATATAAGCCACTCTGAAACGGTCACGCAATGAAATCTTTTTTCCCTTGACAAAAATTAAAAAAAAAATACAGTTACTTAGGTGCAAGTGGTTTTTTTTTTTTTTCTTGAAAATTGTTCTAGGGTGAGGGGAAGAAAAGGTTCAGTCCTCTGTTTTTCATTCTGGTGAGTACTGTGCTGGATGAGTAAGTGTTCATCATATAATAAGAGGGTGAAGGAGTGTAAAGACATGTGTAGTTTATTTGAATCTGCTTAAACAAGCATCCTTTGTGGATAAGTAGAAATAATTCTCACTGGGATTCCAGCCCAATGCATGTAAAAAAAGCTGCAAATACATTTCAGTTGTAAATTCCTCACTGGAATAAGGAGACTTTTCATGGGAATTAACATGACGCCAGAAACTGTTTTATTTTGCCTGTTGGAATTTTTCTTTTTAAGCATTCTTCTAAATACAGCCTTTTCTGTTTATTTGGACCAGTTATGTGATAGCAGCTGATATTTTTCCTTTGCTTTAAATGGTTTCTAGGGTTTTTTGGATGCCTACTTTGTAGTTCAAAGTCTACAGTGATATGGTTTCTTCTGTTTTCTACTTCTAGTTCCAGTGAATACTTTAACTTTCCTCTTGCTTCCTTGTTCTTCCTCCTGTCGCTGTAGCTTCTGCCTACACTGAAACCAGGAGACAAATGTTTTTCTTCAGAGCTATGATTCACACAGAGTTCACACAGCTATTGGTTGTGTCAACAAGTCCTCTTGTGCTTGCCTACAGCATAAGTGTCACCAGTATGGCACCGTGACCTCCTCCCATCCCCTACACAGCCTCAAGCCCCCAGTCCCTCTTGGATCTGACTTCATCCTCCCAGTCGAGAGGAACTGATTTCACCGTGGTAGAGGGGTCTTCCTGATACAGTCTCACTACCATTTTTTACTATTGCTTGTCACTGCTTAACTCTGAGACAATTCCAGATTATCTGATTGTGTCCTCCTGGAAGCTGAGTGGGAAATGTTAGTACAGCAGGGAAGGGTGATACTTAATGTCCCAGTAAGCTTCCACATTCCACTGGGAGGTGCTCTGTGGCAGAGGTGTGGGTGCCTTAAGGATCAGCTGGGTGGTTGTCCAGTGTGAACTGGGGAAGGAGTTAGAAAGCCAGCTGTCAGCTTGCTCTTTTTCCATCTGTAACCAAGGAAACCGATGGGTGCTGGGAAGGGAAGGAGCTTCACGCATGTGTTAGATAATAGCAGGATGTTTGTGGTGTGCTAAGCATCAGCCTTCAGATGGGTCTGTCCTTCAAATGAATCACTCAAGCACAGTCCTTTTTTCTAGCAGAAGGTAAAAGATCTAGTACTTCTGGAAACAGCAGAAAAATAATCCTCTGCATATTAACAGACCTAATTGAATGTGGAGCATGGTAGAAACAGAGATTTGGATCAGGATGAGGAGGATTGAACTTTTTGATTGGTGTGAAGGAGACTTGCAGACAGCAGTGGCTGCAGAGGAGGAGGAGGTGTTGTCCACCAGTATTGGCAGGACTTGAGAAGCTGTCGACAAGCAGAGAGGGAGATGGGAGTGCTCTGCTGCAGAAGGACTGAGGGAGTTTAAAGATAGGCCTGTGTAGGCAGGCAAGTGCATTGTGTGAGGAAAGGGCAGTATAACTGGTGTTTATTATTACTGAATCTATAGGGAAAAGAACTGCAGTGAGGATTTTGTCAGAGACAGTGAGAATAAATACAGTTAAAATGCAGAAGTATTGATAGATGAGACTACTTTGTTGTGGAGGAGGATGTTTACACAGCTGGTGCTAGAGAAGTAAACCGGAAAAGAGGGATACGTTCAAGATGAAGTCTGAAAAATGTGAGATTTGAGGTTTTGTAAAGATAATTCACTTGGTAATAGGTAAACAGGTAAAGCAGAAGACTAGAAACCAGCATTCTCCATCAAAGCTGCTTACTTTTGCTATTCAAAATGATTTTGCATCATTTGCTTGTATAACTGCATTATTATTTATGCATTCTTCTACAGGATGTTTCAATTTACTTTCCCTTATAATAATAGAAGATGGTTCTACAGTATCCAGAACCCTTTTCTTACTACTATAGCAATAAACTTTGCTGAGATTTAAACAAACTTGGGTGATTTATATAGTTTTATACTAGATCTTTTCTCTTTTTGATTTTGATGCCATTTCAAGAAAACAACCTTGATGGAGTCCAGGAGTTCTTACAGATTTTGTATTCACAGCTTCCCATCAACTTACCCTGAGCTTTCCTTACATATTAACTGTAGTTACTGTAATTAAGGATTTTTTAAAAAAAGTTTAAACCAGTGGACTTGGACAGTATAAAGCTTGGATTAGGCATGTAACTCAAGATTATGAAAATTCTAAGATACTAAGAAGCAGAACAGTTGCTTTACTGTACCTATTCTTGTAAGCAGCTGTTTTTATAATACATACATAGTTACAAAGTGAACATAAAGAGGTCCCCTGATGCACTTCTTTCCATGTTTGTTACCAAAAAGTCTTTTCCACCTTAGATGTCAAAAATAAATTTCCTTCATACACTTCTTGACCTCTGAAACTCAACTGAGTTTTCTGTATGTCTGACATCAGCTCTAGGGATAAAATTTCTGAAATGAGCTTTGTTTGATGGTGTTAGTAATGATATGTAAGAAAGTAAAAACTTTTTGTCTTCACTGGCTTTGCAAAACCAATTGACATACAACTCTCTTTTTCTAATAAAATGGAGCTCAGAGATGTCCCATTTGAAACAGAAAATAGTTGCTGCTTTTACATACTGACTTTTCTAAGCCAAAATAATGTTTTCTCCTAAATCATTTATCTTAGCAGAATTCCTTTTTAATGAAGATGAGCAAGAGATAAAAATAAGCCCACTGTTGTCCATCCACAAAGTGAAATGATGTAATTCTCTGAAATAGAAAGTAGGAATGCAGTGGTATTTCTCTGCTTTTCATCAGCAGTCATGTTTATAATAGCTATTTTTGAAATTTTTTCCTTGTTTCCACTGAAGATAAGAAAACATTTTTGGCATTATACCTTACTTCTAATAGAGTGAGAGAAGTGGCTAATAATTCTAGAAGCTTGAAAATATACTTTGCATTGTCCTTGAGTCTTGTCCTTGAGATACTTTGCATTGTCCATTCTGAGTGCCTTCAGCAATCCTTGATTCCAGAGGTTTAGTGAGTTTAATCAGTCAACAGCACAGCCTCGAGCCCTTAGGTGTCCCCAGGAAATGCAGAAGTCCAGAGGGGAAAGCCACTGAGTGCTGCCAGTTTCACCAGCAGTATTGAATTGCCTTGTTCTGTCACACTGCAGAAAGTGGTGGTGTGCAAATAAATAGTCAGTTACATCAAGAGATGCTTTTTATTGTTGGGAACTGATTTGATTCCAGCCAAGCTCTTGGACATTTTTGATTTGCAATTCTCTTTCTGTCTGCATCTTTTTTATGAACACACACACTTCAGTTAGTTTTTTGAAAGTCAAACTCTGTTTTAGTCTAGAACATAATTTTCCCGGTATTTTTTACCTTACCTCATTATTTTAAGCTTTTCAGCAAGCCACGAACTTTTTAAAAGACAAACCTGCATCAAGTTGTAGTACTGCTTCAAGGAACTTAGTTAAGATTTTTGAAGACGTGAGGTTGTAAAAGCATTAGAATGTGTTTGATGAGAGCTGTTGGGTCTATTTAATGGATTTCAAAAGGCTATGTCTGTCTTTTTATGACCAGTTAATGGGTCAGGTTTGTGCAGAGCCTTGTTAGTTTTCCTGAATGATTCAACGTACAGCTGAAGTCTGGAGACCTTGTAGCATTTGTTTCTGTTTTAGGAACATGGATCTTGTGTCAGTGTGAGGTAGCTATACCTGTACCTCAACCTTAAATCTTACTGTGATAATTCCATTTTCCCAGGCTCAGTTGTCCTGTGTTGTTTCCAGCTTCTTTGCCATCTGCTCCTGATACAAGTGACATAAGTTGTGACCTCTCATCTTTTACCCTCCCAAAGTACAATTTCATTTTACACGACAAGTGCTACTCTGGTAGTAACAGGTTTTGTAGAGGCTGGAGTAATGGCTACTTTGGCTGAGTCTGAAATAATTGAGCATTGTCTCCTCCTAAATGCTCAGCAAGTGTTACTTTAGGAGGCCACTGAACGTTATAAGAAACTAGAAGAGAAAGTACTGCCTAACTACCTAAAAACTGAAAAAGCCAAAGCATTTGTTCAACAGCTGTCTAAGATGTATTGTCTCTTACAGGAACACAGCAACTCAGACCTGGCCTAATTTTTTTTTTTTTTTCCTCATCTCTTTATAGTAATTGTGTATTTCTGGTTTTGTTTTGGGTTTTTTTTCCAAGAACAAAAACTGATTTGGTGATCTCTTTGGAAAAAAACCTAGTATCTCTGCTTCTAGAGGCACTGGTACAACAACAAACACATACTCAGGTTGTTTGCTATATGCAGTATACTCTGAACAAGGTTAAGCCTGTGCTTGTACAGTGTAGAGACTGAGAACCTGTCATACTCCTTTTTTTCAGCAAAGGACATTTTTATCCACTTTACACTTTCCAGGTATCTATGGCTTTCTGTAACTTAAATAAAAGATCTCTTGAGTCCTTTCCCTTTCAACACTAATTAAAATATTTCTTTAACTCTCTGCCTCTAAAATAATCCCTGTATTCTGCAGGTGATTTCCTATCTGAATGTTCCCTGAATTCCTCATTTCAGAGGTACTTTTCGTTCTTCCTAGACAGCTTTCTAAGCTAACAATAGAGATCTATAAAAGGTAGAATACATACTGCCATTCTGTATTTGAGGGGCATCCTCCTTTTCCTATTCACATTTCAATATTAATGAAATAATCAAAGTGCCAACATTAAGTAGGCAAGATGTTAAATAGAAGTTGTTGAAGGTCTGTAGCAATTTTTTTCTGCAGCTGTTGAAGGCTAAAATGAGAAAATATTAAAGGATTACATAGAGCATTATAATATCTACACATGTGACATTCTGGAAGATAGTTTGTATCACACAGAGTATGATTTCATGAGGAGGTTACTGTCATGATAGAAAAAAATAACTGTGTTGCCATGATAGACTTCCCTGAGCAATTTGACTCATCAGTGCATTAGTCTGATTTAAAATTGAAAGGGATAGTGCAAAGCAATAGAGTTGCTGTTCCCACTGATGTGGCATGTGTGAGACTACTGCTGTGGTGTTTTTATGTCCAGTTGTTATATTTGAGCTTTAAAATAGTTGTACATATTCTAAAGACTTAACAAAAGTTTGCAAATTATATGTCTTTCAGTTTAGCAGTGTTTTGCTTAGTGATGATAAAGTTTAAGACAACTTGTTTTACAAGGTACTGTAGGAACAGGAGATCTTTTTTTTCAAATAGGAAAAGCTCTTCATCCAGCAGCTAATACAATAGCAGCATGCAGTGTCCAAACAAGACAAATTCAGACTAGCAGGAAGATGTTGTTTTTGATGAAGTAGTTAACAGTTGGAATCAGGGTGGCTATTGCAGATTGTCTCCACACTGATGTATTTAAGATGTTTCCAGAAGGTTTGCAGCCTCATTCCAGAATCTTACTCGAAATGTAGGAACTTGTTGAACTTTACTGTGTTGTACAGGCAGTGAGATACAATGGTTTCTGTCATCCTTAAAATGCTTGGCTCCTGGACTTTATCTTAAATACAGATACAGAGAGGTTTAGTTAGACTTCTTGTTCTTGAAAGAGCCTCCTCCTCCTCCTCTGCCCTCACAGCATTTTAAGCTCTGCTGTAGAGGACTGGTTTTCTACCAAATGCATGTGCCTGCTTCTTCAGTGTCTAATGTTTGTTTTTAGGAAGAGAATGGAGACTATACTTATGTAGAAAGACTAAGAATCCCACTTGGGCACGGGACTCTGTTGATGATGGAAGGAGCTACCCAGGAGGATTGGCAGGTAAGAACTCCTTGACACTGTTTATGTGCTTTACTTGCAATGAAGTTTTCCGAATACGCCTGAGGCACTCCCAGTGAAGGTACAGGACATTCTACTTCCAGTGACACAACTGTTTTCCAGGGCATTAGTATTGCTTTCTGCCTCAGAATTTCAAAGCACTCACAGAAGCAATGGGTTTGCTTTCATGTGCTAAGTGATGCAGTAGGAATCAGCTCAGATGTTCCAGCATTAAAGTTCAGCAATGAAGGTTGCAGCCTGCAGTGGAAAGAGCAAAATCAATATAGAAACTTGGAATATCAAAAAGTTGTCACTTAATTTAAAAGGCTACAGTAATGTACAAAGACCCTTTGTTTTCTGTAGACCTCAGCAATCAGAACCTGATTTTTTTACCTTACCTAAATGTTTAGAAATATGAATAGAAAGCTATCACAGGAAATGAAGGTCTTAGTGATTGTTTGATTACCTGTATTTTAAATGCACAAGCTCATGCTTTTTTTTTTTTTTTTTCCGCTTTTTTTTTTCCCCTAATACCACTTACAGCATCGAGTGCCTAAGGAATATCATTCTAGAGATGAACGGATAAACTTGACATTTAGGATCATTTATCCAGAACCTGATGGCGTTTGGAAGTGAAGAGCCACTTTGGACATTGTTGGATATACACCCACAGCAAATCCAGAGCCTCAGACTCTCAGACTGATGCAGATTTAAAGGAGGTCTTACAGGAACAGAGTTCCTTGAAATACATGCTGGAAAAAAGAGTTGACATTATGAAGATCTTTGGCAATCAGAAGCTGCCTGTGTTATGTGTACAGAAATTATTTTATTAGATGATACTAACAGGCTTTGAGTTTGTGAAAAAACAGTGATTGTTCTTAAAAGAACACAAAGCACATGAAAGATTTGAGAGGTCCCAACTGGAGCAGACAGATTCAGTGAGCAGATAGTTTTGCACTTTGTCTTGTCTCTCCTTTATGCCCAAGTCGTGGTCTCTGTTTGAAGTCATAACAAGATGGGATTCTTTGATATAAAGCCAGCTCTGTGTGTGTGTCTGTAAAGAGATGAGAAAGCTGCACTTGGTGATGATCTCTGAGTATTACTCATTTCACCAAAGGGGTAGTGCATTGCTTTTGATCTGTAGGTTGCAAAGTCTTTTCCAATTAAGCAATCAGTTTCATGATTTAAGTAACTACTTGAATTATACTAGTGTCTGGCAGAACAGAGGGTCAAGGCTCTCTTCTGCCAGGCACCTTGTGGTCAGACTTTATCCTAACTGCTTATCCATGCAGACAGGACAAGGCAAAGGCGAGCAACCGAGACACCTTAGCCATGAGCCTTATCACTCAGGTTGGAGCTGCTCTTCACTTGAGTATTATCACTGTTAATACTCAAGTCCCTGCTGTCTTAAAACTCTTAGTTCTGTGTCTCAGGCAGGAAAATAGACACAAAGAGATGGAAAAAAATGACTTGCAGGATTTGCTAATAAACTCATAATTTCTTTTTTATTGTAAGCACAACTAAACTGTGGCTTTCACTGATTGCAGGTAGGACAGAAGATGTCAGCATTTCTAAAAATTAGGCTTGTGCTGCCAGATTTGATAACTAGAAGAAGTGGTTCTAAGATTTGGAATTAAATCATTATAACCACAATGTAAATGAATTGCAAAGGGACACTAAGTAAAGTGTAGTAGCACCAGGCCCAGCATTCACTCTGGTGCTACTGCTTGTGACAACCCTGCTTCTGGGTCAGTGCACATTGCATTGAAGAGTTTTACTTGGAGGGTTGTCTCTTGAACCTCTGCTGTCACAGATCAGCAGTCAGCACCTCAGAGCTGATTTCAGGTTGACTTGCTGGAATCCTTCAAGTTTGCCTGCTGTAGGTGCGACTCACCTGCTGGTGGGAAGCAGTGGGCTGGTGACTGCAGTCTGGATGTTAGGTCAGGTGTGCTGCCTACATGGTTAAATTCTCCCTGCAGAGAAGGTGCAGGGAAGTATGTGTGGTTAAGTTCTCCCTAAATGGCATCCACTGTACTGGATTGAAACATAGGTTTAGTCTGTCTTCGGTGCCTGCCTGAAGTAGGATCTAAGCAGAGGTAAATACCCTATGTCTTGTAACATGTTAGCATTGTTCAGCATGTTAACATCTCTCTTCATTGTAAGAATAAGCTGGTGTTGAGAAAATACCTGTTCTTTCTTAGCATTTGCCGTGATTTAAATTCTTATTTGATGAGAACAGGCAAGTTATTAATACTCAGTTATAACTATGTTTTAATGTTACTGATCACCTAAAGGACAGACTATTGAGCCATTTCAGTCCCTGTGCTCTGAAATTGGGCAGAATAAGTTTCTAGAAGCAGCTTCTCTACCTAAACCACCATACATTATTCTTCTGAAAAGAATGTTATTAGAAAACTTAACTTTTTTATCTAATGTTGTCTTCATTTTCATCCCAGTTTGTACAGAAATGTTTTTGAAATATATTTAATGTTAGTTCCTTGCATTTGAATGTAAGGTCTAGGCTCTGTGATGCATCTCCTGGGAATCCATGTTGAAGGAGTCAGACACTCTTACATTTACTTTGTTTGGGTCACTGTAGCTTTGTGCACATCTCTGTACATGTGTCCAGGTTTGGCAGTCCTGACAGAGAGTGTACCAAGGGACAGTGGTAATTTCTCAAGATATTCTGAGAAGGCAACACTTTTATCAGTTCATACAAGCTACATTTATTTTCACTGCGTTAAGAGCAACCATGCTGCAAGAGAGAGTAGCAGATGGGGATGTGCTGGAAACCCTTAAATCCCCAAACTCCAGCCTGTGGAAATTGCAATTCATTTGAATTCAATGAATTTGTGGCATATAACTAATAGTAGGGCCCTGGAGGCCAATACTATTGTGGAAGAGCAGTTGTTCACTTTCTTGGTTTCAATTTGTAATGGTAGCAAATTGTGGTTTCATTTCTTTACTTACTTCAGTTTGGGAAAAGCCCAAGTTTTCCTCCCCAGCAATAAAATGATTTATAGGAGAAATGTTCTATCCCCCAGTGCTCCTTTTGTTGCTGGAGTCTGCTGTGTTCTGCTCTCTCTCACGTGTCAACTTCGCTGTATCCAAATCTGGTTCACAGTGGAGAGAAGGCATATGGGATCATTCCCTACCCTGTCCTCTGTGCACTGGATGCAAGGGAAACAGTTGGCCTAGGGATCAAGTTTTTTGTTGGCTGGGAACTTGTGGGTCCTTCCTTCCTCCCCCCACCTCCTCCCCAGAAAAGTCCCCCTAGCCAGGTTGGCAGCAAATTGCAACCTCCTGCCTGCCGAGATAGCAGGAAATGGCTTTGAGCAGAGGAGATTCCAGCCCACATCTCCTCAGGAGATCTTTCTGCACAGACATTTTTCCTGTAGGTAGATGTTTGTTCCTGAATGCTACAGGCACTCTTACAGTTCTCAAAACGGGTGTGCACAAAAGTGATATTTGAGAGGTCTTGAGCCTGGTGGTATTCCCATGGCATCTAGGGATTTTTCACTAGTGACCAGGGCAGCTTGAAAATTTCTTGTGCTGCTGTTCAGCTGTTTCTGCTGTTGCAGTCAGGTGCAGAGGGCAGCATGTTTAGAATGGTAAATATGTAGGTAGGTCCCATTCTTAAAGGTAGGTAGAGGAACCTTTCCCCTAGTTACTTTGATTTGAAAGCAGTCTTTCTAAAAATGTCATCCAAAAGACTTATTTTCCAGTTATAAAGCTTTCTCTCTTCTTCCCAGGACTGTTTTGACAGTGCAATATTCTCAGCCAAAAACTTTCCGAAAAATGATGTAAACTCAAGAGTACATTAAGTAAAAGTAAAATACATTGTTTATATGTGCACAGAGGATTCGAGGGCAGGGGGCTTGCCTGGGGTTTTGTTTTTGCTGTTGTCATCAGACTGTCCATGCTAGGTGCTGCAGCAGGTGGTACGAGCTGCTGTGCTTACACAACAGCTCTGAATTTTATTTTCCATGCACCTTGTATTCCTGTGTCTCACAAACTGCCTTTCAGAGCCTTTTCCCTCTCCCTTTCATTGTCATTTGTTCATATTTATCTCTAGTTACATCTCATATGCTCCCTGCTGCAAGTGTGATTATTTTTTTTTATGTGGAAGATATAAACTGTGGGGTTACTTTTTCCCTGTTTCTTCGAAGCGTAGAATGGCTTGGGTTGGAAGGGGCTGTAAAGATTTTAGCAGATCTGTGTGTGTCTCTTCCAAGAAACGCTCAAAAATTGCATTCTTCAAAACTGTTCATTGTGGATTTCAACTACTAGTAACCCCTGTTAAGATTCCCTTTTCCAAAACAGCCATCATCTTTTCCAAAATATAATGGCCCTCAGACTTGATGATAAGGAGCAGATGAATGGAAGCTGTCTTCGGTAAGGATGGATGGTAGCCTGCCTCCCTGAGGGAACATGCACGATGGAGCTGTTCTGGAAAAAAACACAACTGGGTCCATCAGCAATATGTAACCATTCATTTCTTTGACACCTATATAAGCAATAAGATTATTAATTAACCACACTGCTGTTGGGAATCACTCTGTCTCCTTGCTGCTTGTAATCATTTCATCACAGAATACTTGAATATTGAAGCACAACCTGTTGGTGAGGTTGGAGTGTATCTGATTGAATGCTGCACTGTGGGGCCACACCAGATTGATTTGGGCACACGCCACTTAATAGCAAAGTTCTGCCATTTCTCTGCTATGGTGTTTTGTTTGTTTGTTTGTGTTTTGTTGGTTTTGAGGGCTTTTTCACGTTGGTTTTTTTTTTTGTGGAAAAGAACTCTAGGATATTCAGTTTTGATTAGCTTTAAAGCCATAGATGATTTTGCTTCTTCAGTGTCAGATTAATTCCAGCTGTATATTTCCCTCTTGTCCTGACTGATGGGGTTACTGTTACACATAGTAATTTATAGCTACAATAATAATTTATAGCTACAATAGTAATGTGGAAGGAGACAGGGTGCCGGGAAGGGGTTAAGAAATCAGAATTTTCATACTGTAGTATTGGCAAAATACAGAGGATTTCTCCTGGGGTTTGGAATAAAAGACGTGCGTGTGATGGGTGCTGCAAATCTGTAACGCCACCTCCTCAAGTGCTGCTACTATTGCCTTAGCTAAAAAGCATTTAACACCCACCTTGCCTTTTCTGGTCATAAACCTTTTCAAGTGGATAGGAAATCTGCCTCACTAGGGTTTGTTTTCAAAGTGCTTCTTTTCCATCCTTGACATTGCCATAGCAACCTAGATAATTTATTTGAATTGGAGCATCTTGGCCCGTCCTGCCTGCACCTAAATTCTGCTGAGAGCTTGCGGGTATCATCCCTACTTGGCACACCTGGGAGTGACTGGTGAGGGTAAAAGAGACCAACCAGCAGTGGTTGGTCATGAGAGCACTGTCCCAAAGAGCCACTTACTTATGAAGGTGACAGATGTGAGCTTTCTCCCCTCTTTGATTTCCCTCCTCCTTCTGTGTGGCATTCAGTACGGCTTTGTGGAGTTATTGCCAGCTCCCTTGAAGCTGGCAGGTTGGCTGGCAGCCTTTGGTGGCTCACACTGGGAAGGCACATCTTCTCACACACAGGCAGCGGAGCTAGGCGGCCTTGTTTTAAGTAAAGAAAGTGGGGGCTGTATTGAAGAATTTAAATCAGAATAAGGAGTAAGGTGGTCTGTTCCATGGCCCCATCGTTCGTTTAAGTTTCTCAGCAGAAACAAAATCTTTGTTCTGTTCACACGGGAGGTTTTGCTGGCTGAGCAAGACTTAGAGCAGTCTTCACATCACAGGGGATCATCCTGACAGACAGTGCTCACTGGATCCAGGATGATGCTCCGCTGAAAGTTGTTTCTATCTATACCTGTGTGTGCGGCTGCTTTGCTGGTCACAGAGGGTGTTACTTGCTCTGTTGCTCTGGTCCCATGGTGGAG
The DNA here is from genome assembly GCA_013400975.1 of Atrichornis clamosus. NCBI lineage: Eukaryota > Metazoa > Chordata > Aves > Passeriformes > Menuridae > Atrichornis > Atrichornis clamosus. The sequence goes on along the minus strand of WBMZ01012860.1, from coordinate 8,376 downwards.
ACATCACACAGATCCTCACTGAAGAGCGGGCTGACATTGCAGCTGATCTCTGAGCTGCCAGTGCCAGTCCTCTGCCCCTGGGCATGTTACCAGCAGTGCCCTTGTGCCAAGGCAGGCTGCCATGCAACCTGCAGTGGCTGACCTTGGGAAGTAAGCTGCCAAAGCATGATCCCTTAAAGCAAAAAAGAGCAGAAAAGAGGCTACTTGGAAGAACCCACGGACTAGATAGAGCCCCAGTGTTGGGTGGGATGGGATTTGTAGCTGTGACTTATCACTGGCTGTTGGGTCCTTGTCATTGTTAGGGAGGGCTGCAGGAAGGCTTCTTGCCCTGAAGAGCTTCTGATGCAGAGAGCAAAAGATAAAGCAGCAGTGAGCAGAGACGTGACTTGCCAGAGGGTGTACTGGCCTAGATCTACAACCCACACTCGCTGCCTGGTGCCTGGTTTCTTAGACTGCAGAATCTACATGGCTCCCAGTTCCCTCTGCCCACGTCCTGCTTTCTGGGAGCAAATCCGTGCTGGGTTTCTGCAGTGTGCCAGGGAGGAGACAGCCTGCCCAAGCAGCACGGCATGCCTGTAGCTTGAGCTAGCTGGGGGGCCTTGGAGAGGAGGGGCCACAAGATGCAGGCTCCCCACATTTTTTGGGAGAAACAAGGATGACTGGTGGAAGGGGGATTTAAAATTGCCTGGTGGTGTCTTCTGTTGGGAAGCAGTGGGAGGGAAGGGGAGGGGAAGTGGTGGGCACATCAGTGAGACAGTGTCTGACAGACTGCGTAAGGCAAAATGTGCCGATATCCGCACTTTCCCAGCGCCGGTGAAGCCATCGCAGCTCATGTCAGAGAAGAGATTGCTACCCTGGACTGGGCTGACAAGCCAGCATGAAGAAATCCTCCCAGGCCTCAGGGCAAGGAGAGCGATGGAGTGAGGCAGTGGACACAGGACACAGCATCTTGGTGCTGCAGCAGCCACAGGTAGAATAAAATGTCCTGAGCACTGGCTGCTTCTCAGTAACATCCCTGCATTTTGCACTGATCATTTGTAATCAGTGACGTCACCAGTTTTCTCCTGGCTTCACTTCCCTTGAAGAGACTAAAGTAGCTCTATTTTACCTCAGAAAATCTTCTTCCTGGTATTAAACAGATCATTCCTCAGCTTTGGGTGCTGTGGGCTTTCATCTGACAGGGACGAGGTTATGCTTTTTTTCTTTCTTCTTGTCTGCATTAACACCACTCTGACTCCCCTCTGCAAGGCAGGGCTTCAGTTGTTGGACCACTACTCACTAATTCACTACTGTGGTTGTTGCAATTTTTGTCTAAAGTTCCCAGAAAGGTTTAGAGATTAAATAAAAAAGTCTCAAGGATTAGGTTACTTGAAGTCTGATAGTTCAATTGTCAAGAAACTTCTGTTTTAATCTCTAGACTACGGTTGATTTCTTTCTTGATCGCTTACAAATAGGCTTATAAAGAGAAGAAAAAATGAAATTTATTCTTCTGAAATAAGTGGATGTTCTGCAGTGGTTTTAGCTGCAGAAGAAAATGGAAGATAAAATGCATCAGAAGTGCTAAGATCTGATTTGTGGCACTGTCTTAAGCTTTTTAATCTTGACTCATATAGGAAGGATTTTTCTTTTGCCTGACCCCCAAAGCAGCCAGACCCTTTGTGGCCATGCTCTCTCCTGGTCAGGCATTCCTTGTTAGATTTGAGTTGTGTGGTCAGCTTTGTCCAAATCTGAGAGAGGATGGGAAGTCTCAGAAATAATTCAATTTCTTCAGCTCTTGCAAAGCTCAGCAATTGGGTACAGAAGAGAAACCAAGGCAAGCACGCTGTGCTCTGACAGCTCTGGGTTATGCTGGACCTTCATGGTGAGGAGTGGGAGAATCCTCCTTTCCTCGCTGCCTTCCCAGTAGCATTTCTGCTCCTCCAGCTGACTCGTGTCCCAGGAGGCAGCACAGCATGCATGGCCATCAGCCCAGCCACCAGCTCAGTGTTGAGGGTTGAAAATTCCCAGGATTCATCAACAAAGTTCTCCCCTGCATGCAAAAAGGTTTTTGTTTCCTAGACCTTTTTAATAATTTTGTGGGGCAAAACATTTCTTCCAGATTTTGAACCTCAGACAGAATGTTCTGAACTAGAAATCCTGATTTCTGCACTGCTTAATTGGTAGGATCCCACTAACAGCTGGACACCGCAATACCTCGACAGTTAAAGCCTTGGGAGGTTAGAGGTTAATTTGACTCCAAGTGGCAGCAATTTGTACCAGGAGGAATATTCAAAGCAGTCAGTATCTTAATTTGTTTACAATTTCATTTTTTTAACGAGCTGAGTTTTCTGCAATCACTGGTCTCCAGTTGTCTGAACCTCACTTTTATCTTCTGTCCTTGTAGCACTGTGTCCTGATGCATCAGTAACAGTGCTGGGAAAAGCTGCCATCCCTTCTGATGCCTCTGAGGCCAAACAAGGGAAATTTAATGTAGCCTTTTTTGTCAGGGAACACTTTGCAGCTCTCTTTCAAAACAAAGAGTTTTATTACTACATTTATTGTTAGCGGTGTGATGACAGCCAAATGCTGTTAACTTGTGAGGTGCTACTGAAACACTGAGTTCACTTCAGCTATCGCTTTACAATTAAAGCAATTCCATGTAGAGAATAAAATAATATATTTCTCTGAGAAGCGTTATTACATTCAAACATTTTAGTCAGTACTTTGTCCTGATGGCATCGGGCAGAAGCTTTATGGGATTTACTGCAGCTCGTAAAAAGTCAGACAAGACTGAAACTGAGCTATTTGAGGGGGGAGGAGCTTTGGTCACCCACATTTTGTATTAACCATGTTGTATCATGAGCTTCTCACAAGTACTGACAGGTGTTTGTCACCACCTGCAGCCGTGCTGCGGCTGTGTCCTCGCCTTGCAGCGCTGGCTGCTGCGCTGGAAGGAAATGATCCTGCTCCCACATCTGGTCCCAGGTCAGTTCCCGGCTAGGGGGAGGCACCTTTGGGCATGGTGAACCCCATGGCATCCCTGTGCCGGGAAGCATTGCTGAGCTGGAGGGCCTGGGCTCACGTGGGTCCTGTAAAACTGTAGTGTCTGGGACTGAGGAAGAGGGAACAGGAACCACCGCAGGGACGGGGAAGAGCAGGAGCTGGCCTTCAGGGGTGGCGGGAGGAGGACCATACCGTGAAACTCTCTGTAAAAAGGAAAATTGGGAATCAATAACCTGGCTAAATTTCCCACTCATTACCTTGGGGTGACTTGGAAAGAAAATTTTCAGCTAAAATGGCTAAGTTATATATAAAAATGAGACATATACAAATGAGACAAACCTTTTCTCTCAAAATGCTATTTTATTTATAAAATTATCTTAAGACCTCAATAAGTGGCAAGGTGGCACCATTTCTGTTACAGGTTGCCTGGGGAGGTATAAAAATCCTTCCATGCTCCTGTTATCAATACACTGAACATACCTAGTTTGAAGCATCCCTCAGAGAACTTGCCCATCCTAGCAACTCCCTGGTACATTGGGAAGAGCTTTCTCATGGAAGTGGATTTAGGAGAAATAATTTTTCATAAGCTGCTTGCAAAGATTGCAGCAGGAACCTGAGCCTTCTGCTACCACTCATGGGTGCCTTGCTGAATGTAGCTGCCCTCCAATATATGGGAAGTGCTGTTGGGGAGTTTCCTCATGCCTTGTTATCTGAGGTTTCTCCCTCATCTCATTATGTGGGGGACCAAAATCATGGTGCTCAGGGTGTGAAGGAGATTCCCAGCCTGCAGGAGGCTGGGAGCAGAGTGTGCTGCAGAACAAGCAATTTTCTCTTGCGTATGGAGATTTCCAATCCTGCAGCTAAGGCCCTGCCAATCCCTGCCTGCTGCAGAGGGGAGATGTGCTTACTCCTCACCTGTGCTGTTGGCTGCAGGGCTCCTCAGGGCTGCCCCCAAATGCTGCCAGGAAGGATGTCCCTCAGCACGGCCCAGGGAATGTGAGAGATCTGTCTTTAGAAAAATGTTTCAAAGGACGTGTCAAGCATTTAAAATGCTGTCTGTGTGTTGACCTGTTGGCTGCCTGACTGTGAGCATGAGGGTGTGTGATCCTTACTGTAGGATTACCCTCAGGCAGTCAGCTGCTGGGCTGGGTTTTCTTTAATTTATTGATTTCAAAGGGAAAAAATATTAAAAGGCTACTGAAGTTGAAAAACTGGAAAGGAAGTTAAAAGATATCCAACCAAATACATAAGGAATGGGACATGACAACCTTGAGTGCACAGCCCTTGCAAGTTGTTATCCTGCTAATTCCCCGGTGGAAATGCATTCTCACATGCCGGAGAGTGGCCTGGCTGCCCAGGTAAGCTGCCTTCTGTGTGCTGCTGTTTTGTTATGATAGCTAGAAAGAAGCAACAGTTTGTTTTTCTCCAGGCAGAAGCCTAAGAGTGGGTTTCAGCTGAGTCTTGTTGGGTAACTTGGGTTCCCCCATGAGAAAAATACAGTTTCAAGTTTAAATCAGATGTGCATGTGTGCATGCAGAGAAAAAGACACGAAGACTTACCTTCTGCTTCTGGAGGTAGTTTGTATTGGCTGCCTCTTTATTTGTGTGTCCTTTCCAGTTTATAGGCTGCTATCTGTTAGGCTGCAGTTAGTTGAATGCTTTTATTGCTATTTTTAAAATGTTTGTTTCAGGGTGTGAATTGTGGCGGAGAGGGAACAGCAACTCCTTCCTATTTCCTGATGGAAATGAGTTCCCACAGAGCAGGATGCTGAGTGGAGGTGTGCACAGCAAGGCACTGCGCGGTGGCTGAAGGCGCGGTGGTGTGGCTGGCAGTGCCACCTGCCAGGACAGCGAGAGGCAGCTTTTACTGTCAAGTATGTTTTGGGAGTGTGTTTGAAACCTGCGTGCTGGGGATGGGTTAAGGCATCCTGCTGGGAAGCAGCTTATCCTGCTGGCTCTCAAGGGACCCCGTCAGCTCTGACAGCGGGGTTACTGCTCTGTTTCAGGACATGAACTGTGGTGTTCAGGGCATCCATGCTGTGACTGCCAGGCTACAGGTGGTTTCTGTAGAAGCCCTGGCCCTTCAGAAGTTTCTTTTCCTACAGGAAGAGGTGGATATCTCTCTCCATCCTCTACTTAATCTTTCCTTTCTGTGGCATTGGATCTGATAGCTAGCAAGAGAAATAATAATAATAATAATAATAATATAAGCTTTGTGTGTGCTTTCTACAATCACAATGTTAAACAAATGACCAGATGACAAACTAATTTCCGTGGTGCTGTTTAGTTGTTTATCCTCCTATAAAATTGGCTTTTTAACTTCCCAAGGCCCCAAACCTGCATTTGAAGAAATGTTACCAGCTCTGGGTAAAGGTTCCCTCCAGCCCCTGTGCAGTGTGCTGCTGTACAGTGTGACTTCAGCCCTGTACTATGCAGGATCTGATGATCCACGTGGCAGAGAGTTTCTGTAATCTATACCATGTGGTCACATTTCAATACCGGGAGCCACCGAGATTAAAGTCATGATTTAAACCACTGGAGTAAATATAGTTTTTACATTAGCGCATTGCAGATCTAAGTTGGGGGATTATGTCACAGGATATTTTTTCTGAATTGTCTCAAACAAAATCTTCAAGGCCTCCCCATTATTACCATGGTGATCTTGCTTCAACTCAGCATTGTAATTTCCCAGAGCATTTTATAATCATATTTGTGACAGAATTAAATGTTTGTTCTACATGAGTTTGCCTTCAAACTTTCTGTAGGAAACTGGATGGGCAGTTTGGACTGCAGACATGTGGATTTCAGATATCAAGTCAACCAGACTTTTTTTGGCAGAACCTTGGATCCTTTTGGGCTAGAGCAGATTAAATTTACCTTACTTCAAATAAATGTGAGCTGATTTTCTGCACTGCCAGAACAAGGCTTCTATGTCATCTTGTTTCTGCAGAATAGAAAAGCTCAGCCCCAGAAGTCCTTCAAGCTGGTCATCAGGCTTGCCTTCTTGGAGGGCTGTTCTCAGGAAACACAGTTTGGCCTTTGCTGTGCTGCAGAATCGAATTATGGGGAATTAAAGTGGTTGTAAGTGGAGCTCTTGGAGCGAAAGTTGTTGTACTGCAGCAGGGCTGTATGGGCTAAATTTAGCCATTAAAATCAACAGTAAAAAACACAGCCTTCCGCAAGCTGGAATGATTGAATCTGACCAAAGATAAAATTGTTCCCTTGTTAAGATAATTGTATCTCTCCACAAAAAGGCTTCAAACTGACGCTGGCCCTAAAGCTGCCTTGAGTAGCCAAGAAGCCCAGAGATTGCAGCCAGATGTTTCATAAAGCCAAGGGTCTTAATATTTATTTTACAGTGGCAAGGAGCAAAGCAGTGAACCTTCTGGAAGCACACTAGCAAGTGCCTCTGGTCCCCTCTCTCCTAAAACTGCATTCTTGTTTCATTTTATCCCGTTTGAGACATGGCAGTAGTTACAATGGTTTGCTCCCAGTGCAGGCCGTGAAACATTGCCTCTGCTAATGCGGTTTGAAAGGAGGAGGGACCCAGTCCCAAGTCTTACCCAAAGACAATGTTGATCCTTTCTGGTGGTGAGCTCCCAAAACCAAGGCCATTTCTGTGTGCTGGACTATGGCACAGGAGTTGTGAGTTGTGTATGTAAGCTTCTGGGTTTTTTTTCAGAGCACTCGTCTTCCTCTGCACAAACAATGTTTTATGGCAAAATGCAATAAACTCGCTCTGGCTGCAGGTGCCCCAGCTTGGGCACAGGACCCAGGGCTGCTGGGGTAAGTGCAGATCCCTCTGAGGGCTAGTTTACTGTCTCTGCTGGCAGTGCCCCGAGTACCTCCACGTGCCGTGCCGCGTGTGCACACGGAGCTCGGAGGTACTGACTGACTGCTCAGCAAACCTCAGGCCCTGAGTGCGTTGTCCTTGTCCCCTTGGCAGCACAGACCAGAATTCCTGATACTGTTGCTAAGCCTCCGCTTCCTTCCCAGTTCCTAACCAAGCTTCAAAAATATCCTAGAGTGGGTGAAGCTGTATAGGAGAGTATCTTTATGGGAATAGTCTAACATTAGCCCTGAAGAGGGGACAGACTAACCATTTCAGGCTGTTCCTCCCTCATGCTTTTCTACTCTGCTTCCCTCTAGCTCCTTTCCTATTCCTATCAGATGTTTTTCTTACACTGTTGGTTTTTTCCATCACTGAGAGTCCTTGGCACGCACAGCTTTAAAGCGTGGTTCCAGCCGTCACTAATTTGCAAGCTTGTTTCAGCTCAGTAATACTTGTATGCCATTTTCTGTCTGGGTATCTGATTCTGCATCATATCAAAGAAGCACCCACGGGGGGAACGGAAAATTTTAGGATCCCTTCTAAAAGGAAGAAAATGGAGTCGCACTGAAGCAGGTGTTTAAGCTACGTTAGAGGTGGCAGAATTGGGAACAAGATCCTGGAGTCCTGCTTAACCCTGTGTTGCTGATCTTGCCTGAGGCCATTCCGTGTGATCTCTGCAGTTTAGATCTCGGTCATTGTAGAATTAGGCTATTCAGATTTGGGCTTGCCTAGGAGCTTCCTTTAACTTATGGCTATGTTGCTCTGACGGTAGCAATCAGCTGAAAGCTGTTGTGACGAGTCTGTCGGTACTCTTTCACAGCCACAGAAATCATTGTATTGATAAAAAACTGCGAGGTGACATGCCGAAAGCTAAAGTACCGCTGTAGCTGTCCGGGACCCTCCTGAATCTTCACTGGCTGCCACGGGGCAGGCGAGGGATGCCCAGGGGCTTCAGGAGAGGAGCCGGGAAGGGGCGACGGGACCGAGCGCGATGGCTCCTCCGGCGGCTCCCCCGCCTCGGGCTCTACCCGACCCCCCCGTTCCGAGGGGACGCGGCGGGCGGGGCCCGGGGGCGGCGGTGCGGGGACACGTCAGGCGGAAGGGAGCGCCCGGCCGGCCGCGGGTGGGCTCCGCTGCCGCCCGGGCGCGCTGCCGTCCGAGCGCGCTGCCGTCTGAGCATGCTCCCGCGGGGCTCCGCCGGCCTATATAACGGGGCCGGGGCGCCGGCGGCAGCGGCAGCGGCTCCGCCGAGGCAGCCGGGGAGCA
>WBMZ01012858.1:0-62867 GCA_013400975.1 Atrichornis clamosus | reverse complement strand
TCTCTTCTCTCTTCTCTTTTCCTCTCNCCTCCTTTCCTCTCTTCTTTCTCTTCTCTCTTCTCTTTTCCTCTCTTCTTTCTCTTCTCTCTTCTCTTTTCTTCTTCTCTTTTCTCTCTTCTCTTCAGCAAATTTTCAGTCATCATCCTCACACAATCCAATTTGTGTATCTTTAAAGTGTCTTTAAAAGCACCCTGATGCCACCAGAACAATAAGGATAAACATGAAAAGGTTAAACATCCTCCAGATATATGCCAAGGAGATTCCCATTACAAAATAGAGGACGAATAAAAGGCTCACACTAGAGGGTTTGTCATGAAGATCTTATTTACAAGGAAAACACTTATTTTAAAGTATCTGCAGATAATAATATCCAGATTAAAAGAAATCTGTGAGGAATTTCTCAATTCCTTCCTTTACAAATTAATAAATAAAACAACATTTACTTTCAATGACCACATACACCTTTGGGACTGCAGTACTTCCAGTACTATTAAAAGAAGAGATATGATACTCATTTGCTCAATTTTTTGAAGGGCTTTCCATCCACTTGTTTGTCTCTTAGTACTAGGTGAATTAATGGATAATAGTGCTACTGCCTGAAGCACAGCTGGGTAGAAGTGGCAACAGATTGTCTAAGGGATTGATTGAATACGGCTGTGGTTCTGCACTATACAAAACAGATGGGTTGTTTGTACAATTAGGCCTTAAGTGTTAAGTTCCTCTCTTGATTAAAATGTCCAAGACCTCTATTATCAGCTACCAGTTAAGTTGTGTGTCTAGTACAGCGAGGGATACAACTCTGAGTGTTGAATAATGTGTTTGTCAGACAGCTGGGGACAGAAGGGTAGAACACTGCAAATTTTGATCCTGTGTTATTCCTGCTTGTAATTTGGGAAATTGAACCATTTATGGATAATAACCATATTTATTTGTGTTTACCAAACCCCCACATCTCATCAAGGGCCTGGATCAGCTCCATCAGTGAACATGTTAAAATTTCTGGATTAACAACTTCCCAAGTTATTTATGATGCTGTCAATTTTCTCGCTGTTCTCTCTAACTAAAACCAGAAAGTCTCAGCCAGCACTGGGCAGACATCAGTGTCTCAGTGCTGCTCCTGTGCCGGCCAAGCCAGAGGCTGTACTGGGCACAGGGGCACTCTCGTCCATTCGTGTTTGGAACCTGCTCAGACACAGCTGTTGTAAACTGTGATTTAATCGGCTGCTATTTTGAACTTATCCATGGTCTCTTTTAGATCTAGACCAACTGTTGCATTTTTTACTATTCAACTATTGAAAATTAATTTGAGGATACTGATATGTTCTTTGAAAACTGATGGTTTTACACCGAGGAGGTGCCAGTTCTTTTGGGATCCCAATAAGAAAGGCACTGACACTCAGAGCTAGTTAAATGATTAAGTATGGAAATTGTCAAGGAAGTGACAGCAATGTGAGTCCCTTTTGAAGCTGGGAAGTGCAGCTGTTGGAGAGTAGATGGGCCCCTCCTTGTGGGTCACGGCACACTAGACAGAGTTCCAGTTGGGGCTGGGGTTTGCCAGCTCTGTGCCCACTGGCACTCTTAGGTACAGATTCATCCATCACTGACAGCTGTCAGGTTTGGAATCTGGACTCAGCTTTGAAGAGTCCCTTGGATAGTGTGCTGCAATACTCTTGTCTCAGTAAAGGTATGGTTCCTGAAAAGGTGCATATATTATTTGCATAGGATAAGGCACTGCACATATCATTATGGTTGAGTACATATTGAATACATGAAAATTGTTCACCTGTGAATTTGTTATGGATACTTTGCTCAGTTATGCTATGGCATAAAGCAGTTGCATGGTATCCATAAGGAAAAAACTGCTTTTCAATACAATGCCTCTTCTGGGGACTCTGCTTTATTTGAGCAAGTAGTCTCGGTGTGCTTTTCATCAGATTAAGTTTTTATTTGCTATTTGGTTTAAATTTCAGATGAAAATTCATTACCAAAGATGAATTACCAAAAGCAGAATCTATCACTGTCACATTTTTCCAGGTGTCAGTTTCAATTATAATTGATTTGCAGTTCTGATTTGCTTTGTTGCACGTGCTCTTGACAGGAGTATTTAGTACAGTTCCGTGCTTTCCTGACACGTATTAGCCAATGACCTCAAGATTTAAAATGAGGCTTGAGTACCTTTGCCATACCCGCTAAGAAAGGAGTTCAGGATTCCCTGCTCCATCGCATCAGATCAGCTACCTTTTTACCCAGTTTGAAAAGTAGGCCAGACATTCACATTTTCTCAGGCCTTACAGCAGAGCTAAATGAGCTTTGAAAACTATTGCTATTTTTACACTGGCCTGATGAGCTTCCTGTGAAAAGGTACACTTAGAAGTGTTATAAATGGCAAAAAGAGGAAAGCTGGCTTTCGTATATTAATGAAGTTAAGAAATGTTAATGAGTTGAGTGATTAATTGCTTCGGTTATATTTATGATGTTTTGGTTATTATTGTAATGTTGTTGTTCTCCCATTATCCTAATTGGTTATTATAATTGTTGCTTCGGTTACATTTACAATGTTTTAGTCATTGTTGTAATGTTCATGACTAGCTGATGATGTTTGGTTGTTGTAACTATGGACAAGATGGCCAACCAGGGCTGGCAGAGACTTTCCAGAAGGTTCTGTGTGGAGTGTCAATCAAAACTCCCATCCAGATAGGATCCCTCCAGATCTCAGGACCGAGCATGCTCTAAGTGGGTGGACCAATCAAGCCCGGCCCAAATGGGCGGAGATAGGGATGGACCAGGAACCTCAGAGCCCCAGACAGGGTAAATGTATCCAGGCCTCTTGACTTAACACCCAGGGGGCATAAAAGCGGCTGCAGAGGCTGGGAGGTGTGCCGCTGGCCGGACCAGCCATGCACCCAGTGCACATATTTTTATTGTGGGCATCCCCGATTGTTAGTTAATTGATTAACTGGGTAATAAACCTTTTAAAATATACAAAGAGAAGGGTTGTTCTTCACAAGGTATCATTGTGGAATATCATCCCTGCCAGAAAAAATGATCTGAAGTGAGTAGGTCCTGGCACTTGGTGAATAAAAAATATTGTAATTTTGCCATTTTTTTTCCACACAGTTTTTAAAGGATAAAAACAATTTTCAGTAACTGGATCTAGAAGAATTAAACTTGTCTAGAAATATAATTGTGAATTAGTCTAGTTAAACACATACAACAGATTGGAATAATAGTCAAAAAGTTATTGTCAAGTCATACAGACCATGACAGTCAACAGATCTGCATTAGGATTTTCAAGGTACATCTAATTTATACAAGTGCCATGTTAGACATTTGACTCCTCATTCCTCATTGTTCTTTCATGTGTAACTTCTGACCTTTCCCACCCCTTCAAACAAAGCTTTTCAAACTTTCTTTTCTGCTTCTTTTTTCTGCAAGAAGGACCCAAGCCAGCTTGCTGCTAAACAAATGCATTGACTGACCTATAGGGGAAAGTAATTCTTCACCCTTCTCCTTACTTAAAAGGCTGGTTGGTTTACTCTCAACAAAAGAGCAAGTAATGGAAGCAGTTGTTTCCCTTTAAGGCAACTGCAGATCTCTGGGCAGTGAGACCTTACGCATGTGTCGTGGTTTAGGAATGGCACTCCCCAATGCAGTGCCCCCACCGAGACTCTCCAAACCACACTTCATCTCTCTCTTGCTCCCCTGTTTTCCCTTCTCCCTTCTCTGTGGCAGGATGTAGAAAGAAACTGGAGGCACAAAAGGCAAAAGTCACAGGTTAAGATAAGAACAATTTACTGGAAACAGCAATAAAATAAGAAAATGAACTGTAACAGCAACAATACTAATGGCAGAAGGTACAAGAAGAGAAACTATTCACACAGAAAAACCCCTGATAACAGACAATACTGGTGGGCTCCTTCCACAATGCTTACTCGACTGGCAGGAATCCCTTCTCCTCAGAAGAGAGTCCCCTTCCCTGCTATAGCAATGATGTGAGGTGGTACAGAATCACCTCCACGCCCCAGCCATGCCTCCTCCTGGCTACTGCAAAAAGTTAACCCTGTCCTGGCCAGAACGAGAACAGCATATCACCACACGTACCAGGGTACCTCGGCATGATGAAAGATCAAAGGGCACCATGCCTACATGACCTTTGACATCTCTGTATTCTGGGCTTATGTCAAAGGCAATCACTCCAAGGGTGTCATTTTTATTCACGGGATTTCATATCTTTAGCATAGTAAATATATTGGGAAAAGCGTATCCTCCAAGATGGAGTATCAAATGTATGTCAGAATGACAGCATTAAAGACAGCTGTGTGGTGCAAGACCCTTACCCACCTCCCTGTTAAAAACAACAGAGAGCCCCTTTGGTTAATACACACCCTGTCAGTGGCTGATCATATTTGTCACTTCAAACATTGCTGCAGATGAGCTTTGAGTTGCTTAAGGGCTCATTTGTAGACAGAAAATAAAATCTGTAATTAAATCTGTTCCAGCAGCAGATTTCAGTTTCAGTTTTGCTGCTCTTTTAACCAAAAAATTCAGGCAGAATTTATAAACTGCCATCATCCAGAGAATTCCTTTCAGTGAAGGAATGCCTTCATAACTCAAAGCTATCTGATAGCTGGCCTTTGAAATTACAGCTCCATACTCAATTCTAAAGGTGTAGCTTGTACAAAACTACACTTTTTTAGCAGTGTCAGTCCACAGGCTGTGCACACACCGTAGAAGATACAGAACAAATTTATGCTTAAAGCTTTGTGTGATAGAAGAGTTGAGACTAAAAAAAAAAACACCGTTTTTTCCTTTCTGGCACATATTGCCACATTCAACGTATTTCCTCCTAGTTGCAAAAAATTCAAATTAAAACCAGTATCTAATAAATGTAGATTTATTCCTAGACTTTCAGTCTCCACTTATGCAGACAAATGATACAGACACAGCAGTTTTATGGAGATACCTCTGTAGGCATGTATCTGAGTTATAGCAGAAAACACGGAAAAACACATCGTAGCACAGTTCTGGGGTGAAGTCCACTGGTAGCTTTACCGCAAGTATTAATTATAGCATAATTCTGCGCTATATTTTTCAAGTACTTTGGATTTGGTAATCCTTCATCAGATGAACGTTTTTCCAAACCATAGTTCTTCAGGAATTTTATGTATAGGAAATGCTGCGAACAGAAGCTGCAGCAAACTATCTCATAAAGACTCTCTGCTATCACTTCTTGCTTTTATTACCATCCTCTGAAACTGTTCTTTCCTTCTCTCTCAATTTTCTGCTGATTTTTTTGTTTCCAATTCTTAACATCTACTGTTCATAACACTTTCAATAATACTTGAAGTAAATTCTTATTCGAATCTTTTTTCTCTCCTCCACTGAATAAAACTTTTTTGCAGTGGTCCCACTCCACCCCAAGAACTTGAAAATATGCATTTGCTTAACTTTTTCACAACTCCATTTCAATATTTAGCCTTGCCCCTTACTGTAGTATCCGTTTCACATCTTAATGCAATGACTTTGGCCAAAGAGTGACCTAATGTGCATAAATTCTTGTGATCTAAACCACTGTGGTACTGACAAGCTAAAGCACTCATCCCTGTTAAGACAATAAACTCTTCCTTCTATTGCAAACCTCAGCTTGTATCCTGTGGGCTCTACTGCCCTTCTGGCACTCCCACTTCCTGCTGCTCAGTAGCCCAAGGATTAGTATTAAGATAAGCATTTCAAAGCCTTGTCTGTAAATCTCTGGATCCCGTAATTGCCAAAGCTGATGAGAAAGTTCAATCACCACTGAACAGCAGGTCACCTACCAGGAATGCCTCCCTATTTCTGCAATGTTATTTATTTACATTTTGTCTTTCCAATTAGAGTTTCAAGAGTATGACATGCCCAAGAGCTTAAATTAACCTGAATTTGGAGACTTCCAATCTTTTTAAATTCCCTTAAAACACAGACTTCAAGGAGCTAAATCACACAGACACCCCTAAAAACATTATTCCAAATCTATTTTGTTCTCTTTTTTCCCTGAAAATACTTTTTTCTTTTAAAATAAAATTTAATCACTTCCTGCACTTACCCATGTACTTGTAGCAGGGGATGGGGTCACGTTCCTTTATTAGTCTCTTATAGTTCTTTTCCCCCAAAGCTCCTCCTTTATATTCAGATATCCTTCCCCCTGGTCTGTGATGATGTTGCTCTGTGTGACATACTTCACATTCCATGCATATTTGCCATTTCTAGTAAGAAGCTGATGTTTTGATTCAGTTATCCTATATGCTGGGAAGTATGTGGAGGGAAAAAGATGTGAAACCAGGAACACATGCCTGGAGTTTTCACTGGATCTTAGTGTACCTTATCTATTGGTTCAAATTTTGTGTGTCTTTAAATATACATTTCAGTAATTTAAAAAACTATTAGAGTAGACATTTGAACTTTTATTAGTGTTTTAGAAACTGAAATCACACACCTGGTCAAGAAACTCACCGAAGGAAATATGGCTTTTTTTTTTTAAATGAAGGAATTACAAAAGGAATTTTTTTGTAATTAAGCAAGTAATGGCTAAAAGTCATTGCTCCTGGGACACTCAGCTTTCAGAAACCAGAGCCTGTTGGTGCTGCACGTTCAAGACACAACAATCTCAGGATCTCCACCCATCAGTCAGACACTCACAGGTCTCAGCACTGACCAGAACAGGTAACTCAGGTCCAAGTCCCACTTCAGCGACTGCCATTGCGCCATAAAAAGGCTACCAACGAGACCAATTTTTAATTGTCTGTCCACTAATTCCTTTCTGTACAGTGATCTTTAGTATGAGCAATTACATAATTATTAATTTAAATGATTCCTAAGGATTATATTTAGAAAGAGAATTAAACATGTACATTTCAATCCAACAAACTGTACGTTCATTTGGAGCATTCTGTTGGATGAAGGCTATTGATGACAAAGTTTTCACAGTTATGAAACAGAAACTAAAAGTCAAATACAGGAAAAGCTCAGTATTTGGAGAAATCTTTATTAAACATTTTAATACAATATTCAATAGTAAAAAAATAATGTGATGAATATGTAGAGTTTTTAGCAGGAATCTCAGACAAGGCATGTGGAAAAATTGATTTATTTTTACACCAAAGTTCAAAGCATCTTTTTATTTATTACTTTACAAAGACTTATTTAGAAAAAATGTACAATAGCAATACCTCCCAGAGTTGTTAACAAAAATCTAAAAAAGAAAAATTCGCATTTTCATACCCTCTATACAATAAAAGCAAAAAAAGATTGCCTTCAATTTAACCTCTAACTTGTGAACTCATTTGGATATGGCCAGTGTCTAAAGTTTTACAACATTCATTTGTCATAACTATTTTTTGTTGATGCTTTTATGCAAAGATTCGTAAGTCAGTAGACTCTTCGATAAGCTGCTGGTTCAATTCCAGAATTGGTTTTATTTTGCAGAATTTTTAAAGGAAATACCCACTCATCACTTTTAGTATTGGTTCTCCCTATACACCAATCAATAAAGTACAATATCCTGATATATAAACCCAGCATAATTTTTTACAGTACAAGAACATTACCAGAAGATATTTAATTTTTAAATGACAAATTGCATAATGTACTAAACTGAAAATGAAAAAAAAGCGCAATCTACTATCAAAATAATAATCTACTTACAAATATTCCATCTTGCTTCTGAACTTCTTTAAAAATAACTGCTGTAAATACTAATTTTGCTCCGATGGAAAGCATTTGATTTGACAGGGATTTCTACATTAATTATCCTTAGAGAAACATGTCCTGAATTTGTCCTAGAGACTTCTGAATGCAAAGTAAAACCACCAAGTAATTTTCTAGACCAGCAGAATTTTCAATCCATGATAGCACCAGATCAGTTCTGTATCTCTAAATTTAGCCATGCAATCTGATTATGTAAGATGGGAAAGGCAGATCAAGGCAGTGCAATCTGACAGTACATGAGAGCCTTTGAAAACACAGACCCTGCTAATAAGTATGCAAACAACTTTGGTACCCAACAGGGCCACTCCAAAAATCATTACCATCTACCAAATGTCAATATTCATTTTACAATTTTACACCACTTTCGTGGCTTGACTTTAATTTTAGTGATAATGACTGCGTGGTCACGTTCACAACCCCATCACTCACAGTACCAGCCCCATCAGAATTTACAGTAACTGGTACATGTAGCAGTTACCTGAGTATTACTAACAGGATGAGTTCTGTCTAAATGTACATATCAGCACAAAATCAAAGACATCTCTAAAAAGCAACCTCCCTGTCAAACTGTCTGAGAACAGTAACATTGGCTTGCACAAAGTAGTCTAAGAGTCTACTGAAAAGCTCCTTCTCCCTACCTCTGCTGACATAATTTAATACAAAAATGAACATACAGCATTAGCCTGACTATATTTTCTGAGTAAAACCACTTGTTTAGAGTAACCTCACCACTGCCTTTTTGAAGGATAGATGGATAGCAGATTCCTTCCATCAAACTGAGCCACGCAGCTTCCAGTAAAAAGCTCAGCACCTCCACTTGCCCTCAGATCACAAAGGTGTATGCCAGGAAAGCAGTAAAGATATCAAAGCATAATTCCCACTCACATTCATACATAAACTAAAAATCCATATATACAGGTTGAATTTCTAAGAAAGGAACAAAGATTTTTTTTTTTTAATACAGTCTCTGATCCCAAATCCCTCCCCCAAAATTGCTTCTTACTGGATTACTTCCAAATAGCAACATATGACTATACAACATCTTCAGCAATGGTAGTGTCAAAAATTTGGTAATAAACTTGATGTTTCATCGCATCTCTGACATTATAGGACCTGATGAAGCATTCCAGCCACGGCAAGTCACCTACCAACAAAACCCAAATTACTGTTCAATATTCATCTCTAACTTTTATAGGAGGCAAGTGTAACTTGAGCAGGATCTTAACTAGGATATCTAAATGTGTACATTTAGGAAGAAATATGATAATAGGAAGAAAAATGAATTGCTGACTTCAAAATTCCTTTGTATCTTTAAAGTTTCCCACAACATCTGAAATGGTGTTCAGTGACATTCTTCCAAGACTCGCCCTCCCTGTACCAGCACTCCACAAAACACTCGGACCCAGTAATTGTACCACAGTATAAATTAATATATATGTAAAGGCTTTCCATTAATAAAAATTATCTCTGTGTGTCTCTATGAGAGTTTCACTGGTCTCAAAGGGAAAATTCTTCGCAATCTTTATTATAGGGCAAGTTTTTATAAGTATGGCAAAGACTCCTGGGTGGTTGCAGTGGTCACTGACAGCCGTGTGCTTGGAGCTCTGGAGGTCAGAGCTGAGTCACACATCCAGCTACCTTGGACATGTGTCCAAGGCAGAGCTACTTTCTGCCACAACACTTATACTGCACACAACTCTCTGTCAGTGGATTTGGATTAAGTATTTGCTCAGTTTCCATGGATATTTCCCATAGCAGGGAATGCTCTAAATCAGCATGTGCAATCAAAAGCAGAGTATCACCCAAAGCACACGCCACACTCTGAATTTCCTTTCAGTTTTCCCTAATATGCTGTGACATTCAGTACGAGGGTGTTCTGGTTAACTTCCATATGAATACAGATGACATGTTAGTGCCTGCACAGGCATGACTGTATTCACACATCACTGCATGCTACATGAGAATTTACTGAACCATTACTTTTCTTTCTCAAAGGGAGTTCTAATATTAAAGACATTTATCAGAACAAATTAATTTTACCTCTGCTTACAGACTCCAGCATTTCTCTGTTCTGAGTTTTGCCTGTGCATAAGTTGAATTCTAGATTTTGCATATGCAATAGTAGATTGAAAGACCCCTTCTCTTCCGTTCCCACCCCCTCTTTTAAAATAACAGCAAGCTGACCTAATTTTCTTCCTGGAGGACAGAGAGTATTCATGGTCATCTGCATCTTTTGCTGAAGAAAATTGTTAGTTAAGATTTCAGAGGCAGGAATTTGGAAAAACTTCTCCTGAAAGAGAACAGAAAAATATGAGGTGTTGAAAGAGGGGTAAGAAATCATTACCCAGAACCGTGACTGCATATTCTTTTAGGAATTTAAAATTAGGTAACACAATAGAAGAATAATATTATTTCAAAAACTGGTCAGATACAGGAAAAAACCTAAACTGTCTGAAAAAATTAGTAGTCTGCATGTCAGTGCCCCAGAGTATTTAGGGACTACAGCCACTCAAAAAACACACATGTAGGTCTCTATGCACAACTGGCAGATATTCCTCTTGAACCTCCATAACCAGACAATGCTATGGCCAGAGAGGATGATGGTGAGTCCCCCTCAACTGCAGTGAGCAGAACATCTTGGGAGGATCAAACTCACTTGAAAACAAGGGGCACTGCAACCTGGCTTCATACCTGTGGAAGTTTCACTTCTTAACAGTTTTCGAAACTATGGAAAAAGGCTTATATTGTGAGATACATTCCTGAATAGAGACATAAAATAAAAAATGGAAGACTAAAATGTTAAATAGCCATTTTCTGTGTAAACCACATACAGTAAGCATGACTGAAAAACCTCCAACTTTATTCTTTCCAAGTTCGTTACCTGATTTTGTATCTCTAAAGGCTCATCATCCTATAAATTTTGAGAGTAAGCTTTTTGGTGACAATTTCTCCTTGTTAAAATATACAAATATAGAATAATCTGCCTTTGTATAATTTTTGGCTGACATGTTTAATGTCAGTGATCAGAAATCAACAGATAATTCAGCAGCAAAACTGACAAAGATAACTGCTTTGTCTTTTCACTCTTCCAATTCTTCTTCTGACTATAGAACTTTTTGATTTTCTCTTTGACTTTTCCTATAAAGAGGGAAGGAAACTGAAGAACTGTGTTCCTATGGAAGTGCAACTGGAAGCTATTGTAAAGCTGCACTTCAAAGCAGCCCAGTTCCTTCTCAGGTGGTGCTGAAGGACTGGAGTTTAGCCTTGGAAACTATTGGCTTGTCTTTGAAGTACCACCAGCAGGAATGCTAGCAGCTGGCACTTCAGAAGAAATTGTGGGGTTTTTCCTGCAGCTAAACTGTAGTACTGAGCAGTATCTGATAAGAATGTGAGCAACCCTGAAGTAGAAATTTTTGGAATTCTGCATCAAGAGATGGTATAAACTATTTTCCTCCACCTTCCTTTTGCAGTTTAGTTTCTTGATGTAAAAAGGAAAAGGGCAGTAGAAGGAAAAGATGACTGGCTGAAATGGGAATTGTAGTCTTTGACCTCCTTTGCTGTTAAAACACCACATTTTAATAAAAACCACATTTTTTCCGATATTATTTTTACTTACAGTCTTAAAATTAAACAAGGAAGAGTATTCTCTTTTAAGTCCCATTAAAAGTCATTTAGTATAATGGTGGAAAATATACAGATACATACACACATTAGACAGCATTGCTGTGCAGAAAAACAAAGCCCATTAAATTCTTTTTTGTTCTCATTTTGTCACACCCAAATTGCAGTGACAGGAAAACCATCTATTCTTCCATGTCTGAGGTAGCAGGAATGGTGTTAAGTTGCTTCAGATAAAACTGAAGATAGATTAATTCTAAGGTTAGTAAAGCAGTTGAATAAACTGCTTCTGAAATCAAAGATAAATATCTGTTCAGATATAGCTGTGTTCTGCCTCCTTAACTCATGGTCATATGAAACAAAAAAAATCAAGCATTACTAAAAGGATAAACTGTACTGAAGAGTTAAAAAAAGAGGTAATGAGATTTTAAACTAATGCAGAAGTTACCTGCATAAATCCTGAAACACTCCCATTATTCACACAGCATTCAGGCTGCATGATTTAACATTGCCAATAGAAGAGAAATTTAGCCACAGGAATGCATAAAAGTCTATGAAAATACCAAATAATTTATCTTCAAGCTGCAGTTTTGTCTTTATGCTTTATTATTCTATACTCTGTAGAGTATTAACAACCTTACAGCACTGTAATTATTCCCACAAAACACTGCAGGTAATATAAAATGAATATTTGTGTACCTACATTTGCTATTTTAAATACAAATAAAATTCAAACCCATATTATCTATAGAATCTACCTTTACCTAGGTTTACTTACATAATCAAAAAGGTATGCATTCAGTGCTCCTGTTTCATCAACCAGTGTAAACTTCATAATAAAAACATACTGGAGCAGTTCAATACCTAAAACTGAAGAAAAAAATACCTGATGTTTCTTTGAGAGACTATGCAAGACAAACTAGAACAACTTGAGCTGACAATAACTCTCCTTTAATAGTAACTGACATTGAATACTGCCATTAAAAGTGTGAATTGACAGACCGAAACATAGGAGCTCTGAACAGCATTATGTCATTTATATTTTAACACCACATTACAATTTGCCTAGAAACACTTTAATAGATGAGCCTATAAAAACACATAAAGATTTTTAAGGACTTATTCTCATACTAGTAAACAAAAAGCTAAAACTTGCTTAGATCTTAGACCCTACCTCAGTAGGATCCTTCTACGCCTTTCATCCATGGAAGATTAAAGGGGAGGTGCTCTTAATTCAGTGATAGTAAGAATGCATTCCACTTGAAAACTATCTTCTGAGGAGAACAATTTATTGCATATGATGTAGAAAAAGCTACCAGGCAAGGTCTTGTTCAGAAAAAACTTAGCTGGCAGTTCCAAAAGTGTTCCAGTTAAGTGAATGACTACAGTCACTCTCGCTGGCAGCAGTAACTGCCATGCTGCAAACATAAGATAACTTAAACATACAAAGTCACTACAACTCTGCATCAGTCTTTTGTGGGTACACCTACTTAAACTGGTAGTCATTTCATGTTCAATTGATCTGATATACGTGCAGATTATAATTTAGTCTGAAAATACAGATGATAGAAGAATAATATACATAAAATAGTGTAACTGTCAGGAAGCATTAATGAATATTGTTTTCATTTCGAGAATCAAGTGACAATCACTGCTAGCTAGATATTACTTTACAATTATTTAATAGAATACAATTATGGCAGTTTATTTAAGAAAATCACTGTATTGCTCAAATAGTACTTTTCTTTTATAAAGTCTTTACCAAATTTATATACTGCTAGATATTTGAACTTGGTATGTTAGAACATGAATCAATAAACATGCAAATACTCTTTTTCTTAATGTGTTGTAAAGTTTTAAGCTCCACTTCCAGCATTTTAACATGTTGACTGCATATAGTAACATAAGTAACACACAAAGCATATAGTAACATAAGTAAAACATATAAACATTGTGGTATAATTCCTTTCATTTGAATATTATTTCTTGCAGACTCTCTGGAATGTGCTTAGCGTAAAGCTTAGAGAAGATAAAAGTCTAACTTGTGTGAGTTATTAAAAAAGACTCTCTTTAGTTCAAGTCAGAAAAACTGTATCTTCAAAAGGAAAGGCAAGACTAACCTCTAGGACTGCAAGCACGCACACAGTTTAAAAAGCAACATCTGCAACCAAAAATTCATGACATCTGTACTATGACAGGTGTTATTCCTGATACCTATGGTAGAAAAAACTAGCCAACACATAAAATCCTTTAATTCAAACTGCAACAGTTCCAAAAGTAAAGATGTTATTTCAGTTGGTAAAAGGTGAATAAATTTTACAGCATTATATTGAACATGACCATAATTACATGTTTTCTGTAGAAAACTGCAACCTAGAACTGCAAACCAAACTATTTCTCAGAAACACTTCAGAACCAAGGCACAAAAGTATTTCAGGACAGTATCACATCAGCTGACCTTGTGCTATTTCAGTTGGTTCCCATGACAGTCGCTGTTCTGCTGCAATGGAACTTAGACTCTTCATAGGCTTTGGAGTTGAACACTGCTTGCACCTAGCATTTAAAACAACATATTGAGACTAACCAAGCACTGACGTATTTATACTAGAAGTGTTCTGCACAGATAAACAAAAAAATTCTGATTTTTTTACACAGTGGGAGTGTCAAAGTATTTCCGCTGCTACTTGAAATAACTATTTTACCAGACACAGCTTTAGTGCACAACAAAACCCTTAATGCTCTTTTTGAACTATCCCTGAGGAGAAATATATCTAGAAGAGACCACTTCAGTGAATAGAGAGGAGTAAAACTGTACATCAAGGCTGAGAAAATTGGGGCTGTTCAGCCTGGAAAATAGAAGGCTCTGGGACGACCCTGTTGTGGCCCTTCAATACATAAAAAGGGCTTATAAGAAAGACAGAGAGAGACTTTTAACCAGGGCCTGTAGTGACAGAACAAGGACCAACAGTTTTAAACTGAAAGAGGATAGATTTAGATTCTGCAGAAGGAAGAAATACTTTACAAAGAAGGTGTTGAGACACTGGAACAGGTTGTCCAGAAACACTGTAATGCCCCATACCTGCAAAAGTTCAAGACAAGACTGGATGGAGCTGAGCAATCTGGTCTAGTGGAAGGTGTCCCTGTCCATGGCATGATCTTTGAAGGTTCCTTTCAACCCAAATAATTCTCCGATTCCAAGATCACTACATTGCTAAACCTATATTCATATGTCACTACTTCTCAATTTGTAAAAGCCGGAATGAATCTGAACTTGTAGCATGCTCTAAAACCATAACAAAGTTATAGGACAAATTTGGCTTTGCCTGTGCTGAGAATATTAACTGAGTGCTATTAAAACAATCTATTTTATTACTGGTGTATGTAAATACCAATAATTATAAATTTTACATGTGACATAGTAAGCTAATGCTGCAAGTGGATGAAAATATTGAAGAACAGTTTCCCAAGTTGTTCCCATTTGCCTGAAGGAATAAAATTACAGAACAAAACTATTTGTTCCAAATTAAACTTCTGTATTAGTATATTACATTTAGAACTTGAAATAAACCTTTATTATCTTTTAGAATTATATGCAAAGCATGTCATAGAAATCAATAAAACGACTTCTGCTTAAGTGATATAAAGTCAAGCTCAGCTATGTCACTTTTTTGCCTTTAAAAACCCACTCAAACTCCAATAAAGTAACTTAGCTGTGAATTTTGCTTTTTATATGCAAGTCTGTGTTTATTTTTATATATAGATGAATATACATGCATATGCACACACATGTAATTCATTCTAACATACAGAATCTTTTTAGACTTTTTAAAGTACATGCCACCGATAAAAAAAATGAAATATAGCTCTGAAATGTCAGCACCCTTGTGAGGTTCTGTCCTGAATACCCTATAAACAATCATGGAATATCTTACAAAGCATTTTCTTTTATAATCCAGCCATTTGAAGAGAGAACAACATCTGAAGGCGAGTTGTGTATGGGGCAATCCTTTCATAAGGATTAGGAAAATGCAAGGGGAAATACTTTGTATTGGTGAAGATCCTGTCCCAGTAGAGTACCCATAAACTGCCTTTATTTAAAAAAGCTGTAGACAGAAGTATCTGGAAAGGTCAAAACAATGCATGACAAAAAGAAATAATTACCTGTATTCATTTTATGGGTGGCCCTTATGGGAAACTTTAGGGTTCACATGAAACATGCAATATTTCTGCACAGAAAATTTTTTACTGCATGCAGACATGATGTAGTGCACCACTGAACTGTGCTCTGCTTGAGCTGCTGAGAGAGGACTCCAGCCTCGCGTGAAGGAGACTGGTATTTCTGGGCTCAGGAGCTGCATGCTGCTGGGCACTACTGGGAGAACACACTGCTGCCAGCTCTCTCTGAGCAAGGCATTGCATCATGGATCACGGACACCAGACCTAGAAGTACGTGCTGTATTTCACAGCCTAGGAACTGTGGAATTCAGAAACCTGTTGAAGTCATCTCTACAGTGAATGACATCCACAAATAGGTAAGGCACTTTGCAGTGCTGTGGATCACAATAAATTACAAATGGTAAGGAAAGGCGGTCCAAAAATCCCTTACTTCTTCCAAAACCCAAGCTTTCCCAACACTAAGAATGAGAGAGAATGAGATGTAGATTGACAGCCTGAAATTATTTTCTGGATCTCTATTTAAGTATTATCTGTTATGTTGTCAATATACATATATATGAAAAATCCCTCAACACACAGTTTTAAAAACAGCATATGCTTTGACCATAGACTAAGTGAGACCAGAAGATGGAAGACCTGGACTATAAGAGGAAGATTTAGGTACTTTGCAGCCTGAAGAGACTCTCATGTGCATTCTGGCTCTGTAACTCACGGCCCTACACACACACCACAGACAAGAGTGAACCTGGAGTGCTGTGTAATTCAGGGCTTAAGATTTACAGAGCAACAGCCCAACTGCAGTCGAGTCCTTTGATACAAGGTGGTAATATGGCATCTCATCCCTGATGTCAGTACTGCAGATCATGATATGTATTTTACATCAAAGAATCTTTGGGTAAGTTATCCCTTGTGCACTGCAGTCTGAATTACTGAAGAAAATGGTATCTATTACTGCAATTACTGAACATCAACAAATACTTTTAACCTACCCATAATATTTTACATTCCCTTGTAGAAGAAAAGGAGCTGAAAGATCTAATAATTCAAGATCAT
The DNA here is from genome assembly GCA_013400975.1 of Atrichornis clamosus. Taxonomy (NCBI): domain Eukaryota; kingdom Metazoa; phylum Chordata; class Aves; order Passeriformes; family Menuridae; genus Atrichornis; species Atrichornis clamosus. Next base: position 46,277 of record WBMZ01012858.1, on the reverse strand, counting down.
TTTCAGTGGATCTCACAGGAATAACACACTTAAATCTTTTTGTAAGCTTCCAGACTTCTTTTACTGTTCCACCTATTAAAAATAGAAAAACATGATTTCTTAAATAGTAATCAGACATAAATTGAACAACTTGCATTTCTTGGCTGATATTGATTACAGGACCTTCAAAAATAATTGAGATCTACTGTTGAAAACTCAAAAAATAGCCCAGTACCTTCTCACTCTTACAAAAAACCAGATCCAATTAGGCAACAAAGACTGACATTTAGCAAAGCAGATGCCTGAAAATCTTCCTCATAGCTATCACTGTAACCAAGTGGTTTCATTTGATTAGCATCACTTTTATATAATTTCTCCTATGATTTTACTAGCAATTTTCTTGGAAAAAAACCCCAAAAGCAACCAAACTGATGTTTTATACACATATATAGACATACTTAGTTGCCGACACTTTAATATTTGAAAAAAGATTTACTAGTTGCTGACACTTTAATATTTGAAAAAAGATTTACCAAGTTATATTGCTAAACTATTTTAGGAAAACGGAGAAGAAAGAGATTCTTTTTGTTTTCACAAAGATAAGGTTAGATTGAAATCAGTTTGGAACATGTCAGAAATCAAGCAGCTATCAGAACTAATCCATTGTAAAAGAAAGCAGAAAACAGAAGGGATTTTGTCATTGACCCTCACACAAAGGACCACCTAAATTACATTTGCTTATTCACATCACTATTTGAGCACAATTGAAGACTTTGTTTTAAACTGTGAATGGTACTATATGCAATTATTTATTATTTTTAGTATATTAAAAATTCCTCAATAACCTTATTGTAAAATTGCTTTGTTTAAAGGTCAGTGGCTATTTCTTTTCCCTGAGGAAATCTGATAAAAACCACACCAAACCAAAATATCTCACACTGAGAGAAGTTCTATTAATCTGAAACAACACTGACATCCAGAGGCTGACAAAGTTAATTGGAGGCTTGTATTACCAAAGCCTTTCAAAACTTTTCCACATCAATACTAAAAATAGGCTTGTTTAGAAGACTCAGCAAGTTTTTAAATCAGAACTGAAAAGCCAGTAAGCTAGAAAAAACCCCATATTAAGATGTTAATTTTAGTATTATCAACATTAAACATATTGGCGTAGTTTTAAAGTAGACAGAAGCATCTTACTAGACCTTCACAGACTATCTTTTCCTGTTTGCACAACAGTAATTCACAGTTCTAGCCAAACTTTTCTTTTCTTTGAAGACGCCTTTATGATTATGACTACTTACACTGAATACAACTTCAACATATCTTTACCCTGTACAGACTCAGAATGGACACTGTGCCATAAGAACTGGCATATTTGCAATTTACCTTACCTTCTATCATAAGCAAGGTGTCTTCAGGATGTTGAAGCATTTCATCATGCTTTACAAAATGGATAGCTATTTCCCTTTGCTTCTGGTCTTGTGTAGTCCACGTTACAGATTCATACCAGGATGTGTTGTGTAATTCTGGGTTTGGGGTAGTCATGGCAGAGCTTTGTAGAATAAAGGCAAATTCATCTCCATCTGGAACTTCTTGCCTAAAACCATTTCCAAAATAAGTAAGTAAATTCTAACAGCTTCTCCTAAGGCCATCTACAAGAAGGATGACAGTATGCCAAATAAATATCAGAATATAGTCATGAGAGTTAAAGCACATACAGGAAAAATATCCTCGTTTTATCAGCTTAAACATTTGGAGTTATATACGATGACTTTCCATGTTAAATATGCTAAGTAATATGCTAATTTACCTAGGAGTAAAGGCAACCTAGTGCTACATCCACACAAATGTAAATCCATGGAAAACCAAATATATCAGCTGTATGTGGTTTCAATTGGGCCTTAAAACAACCACACAACTGCATATCACCTCATTAGAGTGAAAAGACTGCATCAGCTTATATAATTTCAAGTTTTATATTTTGGTCTATTTGACTTTGCATATATTGAGGGAGAAAAACGGTAAAAAGGACGGATCAAGAATAGCTTCACGTAAGTGCTGTAAAAGGAAAATCTGCAGCTCTGCACCACATAGTTCCTGCCCTGTCCTGATGGAGTGCACCATTCGTGCATTTCCCCTTTTCATACACAGAGAAGCAATAATGCAGGCATTCAAATTACACCAATATTATGTAATCAGTTAGACTGAAAAATATCTCTGGGAGCATCCAAAGGAGGGCAATGAAGAGTGAAGGCGAAGCCGTGTGAGGAGTGGCTGAGATCACTTTGTTTGTTCAGCCTGGAGAAGAGGAGACTGAGGGGAGACCTCACTGCAGTTACAACTTCCTGGTGAGGGGAGGAGGAAGGGCAGACACTGATCTGTCCTCTCTGGTGACCAGTTACAGGACCTGAAGAATGGACTGAAATTGTGTGATTTCCCTGATATTTTTGGGTCCATAAAAGATACCTTGTCTGGAAGTCACACTTTAGTCAAAGATATTTTATTAATTCACTTGGACACTATTATACCTCTTTCATATCCTATTTTAAAACTGCAATAAAGAAATATTTAAGGTACTTACTGTGCTTAAATGCAACTATGGTATGGAAAAAACTCAAAGGATTCTGTAAATGGAACTCACCTGATGATTTAGAATTTTCCTGCCTGTTACCAGTGAGTTTCAAATCTTGCTAAAAATGACAATTTTACACAAAAAAAGTTGAAAACACCCTGAAAAATCCAAGCAATCCCAAAACATAGAGAAAAAATTCCTAGTTACTTATACTGTGTGAAACACTTACAAAGAGTTGCATTTTGAACAATGAAGTTTAACAGACTGATGGAGCTTCTGGGGTTTGTAAGTTCTCAGCTTTGCTCTAATGCGATACTCTTGAGGAGCTCTGCCGTTCGTAATGGTTTTCAGTTCTGTGTTACTCAAATCCTGATGATCTGTTAATACTGCAGAACAATACATAGAGAGACAAAAGTGCACCATGCATACCTATTAATTACCATAATATTTGTCATACAGGAAATGGCAATCACAAGTATGCATTTTTCCTTAATTTCCAACTTTTCTTTCCTTCCCAGTTGCAGCCTCAGTTTTATCAATACAACTTGTTCCTACAGTCTGTAAGATAAATCACACCAGGCTGCGGGAGCATGGCGTACTTCAGGGTACAGAAATCCAACATGTAGAAAAATCCAAATGAAAGTTGAATATGCAAACATGCTCTATTCCTTTAAACAACAAATAAAACTAGTATAACATATATACATTTATACTCTTAGAACAGCTCCTCCTATATTAACTAAAATATTATTTCAACCTTTGAGATAATGTCGAAAAACTACTTTTGTTCTTTAGCAAAATAAAAATTCACTTTAAAGTCAAAATGTTACCTACCTGTAACAGATAACTGCTGACATCTCTGCAAGTGTAATTCAAGATCTAAAATCAAAAAGAATTTCCTAATTATTTTTCCTTCTTTCTTTTCTATCATGTGGGCACACAGAACCAGGTAGGCAGATACACACATAAAACCAAAAGCTGAACACAGGAAAATGACAATCCCAGTAATGTATAAAAACAACACAGCAAAAGAAAAAAGCAAAGTAAGCAAGAGACAAACATTACCTCTCAAGACTTAATATATTAGAGGGGAAGTTAGCATATATATTAAATAGCAATGCTGATCAAAATGAACACTTTTCAAAAGTATACCATGAATCATCTGCTGACATAAACTATATTCATCCCCTGTAATCATTCTGGGCAAGAACATAAATACATTATTCTAAAACCAATACAGACTGCCTCGTCTCTCCTCTGAACAGCCTCTTCTACACACAGAGAGTGCAAAAAATAAGTGCAAAATTTTTTCTAAATTTGCAGTTATTTATTCTCAACTTTTTGACTTTGTATGTTTGTATGTTAATAAAGGCTAAGTAACACAGAATTTTAAAAACTAGAAGCAAAGATACAGACTATGTCCAACCAGCTTTAGAGTTTAATTCCCTTTTAGTTATTCTTATCCTGGGATGAAAATGCCATTCAAAGACTAATATGGGATCTGTAGAACTGTCCATATGATACCACTTTTCCATGGAACTGCACCTTACAGCTCTGCCACTGACACAACTTTCCATGTAATGGCTTCAGAAGGGTTTCTCAACAGGCAGCTGTTTAGTAGTGTTTTTACTGCCTGTCTCTGCAGAATTGCCCTTTAGAGGGAGGCAGTTACATAACTCTGCTTTGTGATCTAATATAGTATGATTAAGAACACCATTTGTGTTTAAGAATTTATTCACTACCTCCTATGAAAGTGTCTTTCCATGTAATGTGAAAAGCTTGTGCTGGGAGACAGAAAGAGTAATGTAAATTTCCAGTCTAATAAACCAAAGGAATTCTCTAAGGCTTTGCATGTGAAAGTAACATTACACACAGACAGAAGCAGTAACTGTGACCTTATCTTGACCATATATATCTATCAGGAGAAAGAGCAAATCAGCTTTCAGTTGCTCTTACCTGTAGCATTGCTGAAAGTGCTGTCTAATTCCACTGAACACATGCTTTCCATATTCTGACTGTCTGCCAGATCCACAGATTCTAAGAATCTAGAAATAAATGACAAAATATTTCATAATCCAGAGAAATCTTTCATATATCTTCATACACACACACACACACACACATATATATGGGATTACAGAGACACTTTTATGAAACCTATTTATTATCAATACACAGGTATAATGTTCAGACGTAAATGTTCCAGCAGAGACATAAAACTCAACTGAGCCAGAAGTTGCAGAAGATTATATTAATGATGCAGATGAGACACTTCTTTCCAAATCACTTCTGGAACATTAAACACAAAATAGTGCCAAAAGCAAGATGTACTAGTGGAAAAGGAATTCCTGATAATGGAATATGGACTTTAGTTACTTAGCCTTTCCTAAGGAAAAAGTTTATAACCTTTGAAAGAAGGGGCAGACAACTCAGGAGGAGTACAAGGATGTCATGTAGGCAGAAAATTAGAAGGGCCAAAACCCAACTAGAACTTAATCTGGCTACTGCCATATGAGACAACAAAAACAGTTTCTCCAAACACATACTCAACAAAAGGAAGACTAAGGAGAATCTCCATCCTTTATTGGATGTGGGGAAAAATACAGTGACAAAGGATGAGGAAAAGGCCAAGGTACTTCATGCTTTCTTTGCCTCAGTCTTAAGAGCAAGACCAGTTATTCTCTGAGTACACAGACCCTTGACCTGGGAGACAGGAATGGGGAGCAGAATGAAACCCTGATAATCCAAGAGGAAATGGCCAGTGATCTGCTACACCACTTTGACACACACAAGTCTATGGGGCTGGACAGGACTCACAAATGGATACAGAGGGAGCTGGTGAAAGTGCTCAACAAGCCACTTTCCATCATTTACCAGCAGGCCTGGCTAGTTAACAAATGGAAATTAGCAAATGTGACGCTCATCTACAAGAAAGGTCAGAAGGGCGATACAGGGACGTACAGGCCTGTCATCCTGACTTCAGTGCCACGGAAGGTCATGGAGAAGATCACCTTGGGTGCCATCATATGGCATGTGCAGGACACGCAAGGAATCAGATCCAGGCAGCATGGATTTATGAAAGATAGGTCCTGCTTGATCAACTTCAACTCCTTGTACGACAAAGTGACCCACTTAGTGGATGAGAGAACAGTCAAGGATGTAGTTTATCGGGACCTTAGTAAAGCCTCTGACACTGTTTCTCACAGCATTCCCTTGGAGAAATTGGCTGCTCATGCCTTGGAGTGAAAAACTGTATGGATGGTCAGGCCCAGAGAGTGGTGGTGAATGGAGTTACATCCAGCTGCTGGCCGCTCACAAGTGCTATTCCCCAGGGATCAGTATTGGGCCAGTCCTGTTTAGTATCTCTACCAATGATCAGGATGAGGTGATCAAGGGCACCCTCAATCACTTTGCAGATGACCCCAAGCTGAGATGGGAGTGTTGATCTGCTGTAGGGTAGGAAGGCTCTGCAGAGGGATCTGGAGAGGCTGCATCAATGGGCCAAGCCAACTGCATGTGGTTCAACAAGGTGAAGTGCTGGGTCCTGAGCTGGGGGAACAGCGTGGCTGGAAAGCTGCCCAGTGGAAAAGGACCTGGAGATGCTGGTTGACAGCAGATGAATATGAGCCAGTGTGTGCCCAAGTGGCCAAGAAGGCCAGTGGCATTCTGGCTTGGGTAAGAAATAGTGTGGCCTGCAGGACCAGGACAGTGATTGCCCCTTGCACTTGGCACTGGTGAGGCCACACCTCGAATTCTGTGTTCAGTTCTGGGTCCCTCACTTCAAGAAAGACATTGAGGTACCAAAGCATGTCCAGAGAAGGGCAACAGAGCTGGTGAAGGGTCTGGAGCACAAGTCCTGTGAGGAGCAGCTGAGGGAGCTGGGGTTGTTTAGCCTGGAGGAGAGGAAGCTCAGGGGGTACCTTATGACTGCACAACAATGTGACAGGAGGTTGTAATGAGGTGGGGATTAGCCTCTTCTCCCAGGCAACAAGTGGCAGAAGGAGAGAAAATGGCTTCAAGTTGTGCCCAGGGAGGTTTAGATGGGATGTTCAGAAAAATTTCTTAATGGAAAAGGTTGTTAAGCATTGGAATAAGCAGCCCAGGGAAGTGCTGGAGTCATCATCCCTGGAGGTGTTTTAAAGTAATGTAGATGTGGCACTTAGAGATATGGGTTAGTGGTGGGATTGTACAAGGTTTACATTTGGACTCGATGATCTTAAACGTCTTTTCCAACCAAAATGATTCTGATTACTTATGAATATAACACAGTTCAGTAAAGAAAGTAAATTATCTGCTTCATTTTGAACACCTTTAAATCTCACCACTGTCAAGGAGCACATATGCACGTGCTTAAAATGTGCTTAATTTACTTGCTGAAACAAGGCTTTTGTCTTCAAAAGATTATATGCCATTATAAAACAGAGTAAGTATGTTAATATGGCCAGGCTCTATTATTACAGCACTATAAAACAGAAATCTTGATCCCTACTGCATTTTAAATTTGAAAAAATTGCCTTTATTTACCTATCCCTCCAAATACTCTTCATCTTAGTGAAGACGTACTCAGTTCCCAAGTTTCTGATTCTTAGATACATTTACAGTTCTAAACCGTACAGTTGTTACATTAGTCTAGAGTTTTCAAGAATCATCTAGAAAAAACCAAACACCTACATATAGTACTTACGCTTTTAGTTCCTTAACATCTGTGTTACTTTCTGGCAAGACTCCTATTCCTCGACCGTAACAGGTGCCACCATGAAGATGAAATTCTATACGTGAGACATCTTCATTGTCAGCACTTGCTTGTTTCGTATGAATACTGTAAATTCTCAGAAAACTTCCAATCTGAAAGGGAAAAAAATCCCACTTTGATAAACAAAATTAGCTATTTACATGGAAAATTCTAGTCCTCATGGAGCTTTTTCCCTATTATAACTGAATCACGCTGAAGTTGTCAGGGACCTCTGGGGATTGCTTCATTCAACTTCTGTGCCCAAAGCAGAGTCGACTAGAGCAGATTTCTTACAGTTGTTTCCATCTGGATTTTAAGTATTTTCAAATATGGAAACTGCAAATCCTCTCTGGGTGATGTGTTTATTTTGCTTTATCAGACAACATTCTTGGCAGCAAAGGGTGATTCAGAACCAGCATAAGCCTTCTTAGTAAATCTAATTCTCAAACAGACTTCAGAAGACAGATCAAACGAGTCAATACATTCCTTTCCTGAGGGCACAATTTGCCTTCTATATTCACAACACAGCCCTGCAGAGACTGACGTCCTGTGATTTGTCCATGCATGATCCTGTTTAGCAACTGACCTCATGCCCATCATTGTGCATGGCGTACTATTTATGTGTACATACAAACAAATCTACTTAGACTTCTTTATAATATCTTACTCTTACATTACAGATAACATTTTTTTATCACAAGGACAAAAGACAGTGTGTTAGAAACTGAAAGATCTTGCCACTTTTTCTGTCTCTGTTAGAGCTTTTCCCCAGGTACACGGAGAATAGCTTCTTGTTTCACTTAGAATTATTTTGTGTTTTCTGAAATAGTTTCATCGAGTTACACTAATGGCTTTAGGCTAACTTCTACAAGCACCTATTAAAAAAGAAGTTATGAAGTGCTGAACACTGAGCACATCTTTATATCTTTGCTTTTATTTTGAAATACCACTCCCATTATCCTCACCAAAAATCCACACACCCAACCAACCAACCAAACCCAAATCCAATGTTCTAAAGGTAGATAATCTGCAGACTCAATTACACAGTTACCCAAATATGTTTTTTAAATATATACCCTAAAATACAGCTGACAGCTGGCAAGCTACACACATTCAACAAACTGAATTTATATTCATGCTAAGCATCTTTTAAATAGCCTGATATAAAAGATAAATTATTTTAAATTTACTTCAATTAAAATTAATATTACAGCAGTTAATCTTTTAAGTCTTATTTCAGCTTCAGCTCCCACTTTAACCAATAGAAATCTAGAAAGCATTCCTATTAGATTGGATTGGCCACATCTTACTACAACACATAAACATACGTGTACGTGCTTAAAAGCAGATGGGGCAGCAACCTGTGTCTAGAATTCTTCTCTCTATCAAGGAACAAACTATGACTACATAATGCTGGTATCAAACCGCTCTTTTGAACAATAATCACACATAAAAAAGGCAGCATATTTTCCAATTGAGGCAGCAAGGACATAAAAAGTGCACTTCAGCCCGCACCTATTTTGCTTCTGGCATGGAGCTCTCACCAGAGTTTTAATTGATCTGCACTGTTAGGGCTGCTCATTTTGTTCATTCAAAGCATCACCAGGACAGCTTGTGCATTTAGATGGCAGTTAAGAGGTTTATCCAAAGACTTTTTTTTTTTTCCTTTCCAGATGCTGATTTCACTTAATTATGTTGAATATTCAAAAATGCAAGGCATACTCATATTATAAAACTAATGACTATGACAAATGCTTTTGGAGAAAGTTTTTTTGTAAGTTCTTAGCTAAGTTCTGCCTATGAAATATCCTTATGTGAATAAAAGTGTCAAACTACTTTCCCCTGCAAGAGTAATTTGCATATAAGCAGGAAAAAGTTGATTCTAATTGACAAATTTCATTTTTTCAGAAGGAATACATGGAAAAGTTAAGTATTTTCTCTATGTGCAAACACAAAAATTAAACATGGGAGAGGAGAGCTCAGAAGTCAAGAATACAAAATGCTGTGCCTGCCTTCTAAACTTGTGCTGAAATTCACACACAAGTCAACTGAACTACAGTTTAGTGCAACATTCACTTTGCAAGATCTATCATCACTATAATCTTCCTTCATAAGCATTTATTAGATTGTTTCAATATCCTTTTATATATTTTAATATCACTTAGAACTATAGTAAAGAGATGTATAATAATCAGCATTGCCAAATCCTGAAAGAGTCGGTAAGGTTCTGAATGTCATCCCAGAGATGCCTGTGCAGACAGAATGCCATTTCCATGGATTCCTTTGGGAGGCAGCCTTGCTTACTGTTAACAGCAGTGAGCAAGTGTGGATGTTGTGGATAAAAATGTTACTGTATTTCTGTAGTTTACAAAATGCATGCAGACCGATCACTTTATATACTTGACTGAGAAGAAATTATAATCTACACTAAAGTAAACACCATGATTTACAGAGCCATCACTAAAATCTAGTATAGAACCAGCTCCTGACTTGACTTTACAGCAGTTCTGTTTATGAACTACCTACCTCATCTAGAGGAAGTTCATTTAAAATTAAATTAAAGCAGTACAAAAACATTTCTTGCAGTAATATAAAACATACTAATACCCTATTTGCAGTCTTATTCAAATATGACTGTTTAAAAAATACATATTAAGGCTAGAGAGAACTGAAATGTGGAAGTCATATATGGAGTTCCCTGTAACTAGCCAAATAAAACAACTTTTTAGCATAGGAAATTCTCATGATTATTTCAAAACATACAGGGTTGTGTTCACATTCCCACTGGTGAAGTCAGAACAGCATTTACCGTGGCAGGTAAATGTTCATGTTTGTCCAGAAAGGCACTCATGACAATGAGCTGTCTTTACAGGAATCACGTAGCAAATTCATGTGTACTCATTTTTATGCCTATTTTTACGGTTCAGTATATTCAATGAGATTTGTCATAATTTTTATTGTATCAACAGTGTACTGAGTAAATGGTGCACAACTTTTTGCAAATGAGACAAAGCATATACACAGCATTCGGGAACGATCCTTTGCAGTAAGAAATACTGGCTTAGATTCATTTACGAGTTTGAAGGACTCAGGGGTGTTGTCCTTTGGGTCTTTTCTCCTTTCAATGAGTAAAAAGACAGAACTGGGGAGAATACCACTGACATGTTGAAGGAGTGCTACCTAGGTCTGACAAATATGGAACTAGATATTACAGCCATGTAGTAACTCCTTTAAGTTGTATGCTGAAAATGTGACTCTGGAACTAGAAAAGCAAAACTTCTTAGTCCAGACTACTATCATTAAAGACAGGACATAGCATATGGTGGGAGCAACAGATGAAAACATACAAATTCTATATCTGAAGATACATTATATGAAGTAAATACTGTGTAACTATGGACTAGAACTGTTCAAGGTTAACTGTTTCAACTGTACTATCCAGAAAATGCATGGCAACACATAAGGGATAGTACCAAGCCATGAGAGGAATGCCCAGGTCCACATACTCAGTGAAGGACAGAACACAAGGAATCTCTGACCAGCTGTGGGCAGCTGGATCCCTGCTGTGCACTGACTGACCACTGACACTCAATAAACAAAATGCTCACCATCTAAGCAAAATGTCCCAGATGGAGAAACTTATGCCACAGACCTATTCCCAAATCATATGGCCAAGTCAGTGAATACTGAGAACTTCTGGAAAAGCTGGCATAAGAAAGGCTGAAGAATAACAAACAACAACCTATGGGGAGCAACTGTATTCCAGACAGTTAGTTGTAAACTGGGATTCCTAGAATAAAGGAAAAGCCTCATGCACTCCGGGTACTCAGAGGAAGACGGAAAATCAAGCAAAAGCAGTGAACACCATTTTCTTTGCTTAGTTGTAGGTCTTGCTTGTGTCTTTATGCCCCAGGTAATAATCTACTTCAGAGACGAGATTTCTGAAAATTCTTTTTGTGTTCTGTTAAGGTACCAAACGCTGAAAAGCCACAATCTTACTCAGCAGGAAAGGGAGGCCAGTAAATATAGTGAAAAAAAGTCTACTTACAGTATCAACTGTAACATACCTTTAATGTTACTAAAGTTCTCTCTACTGAAAACTGTAAGTATTACTTGACTGTCTCAGAAAATGAAATAAAGTGCTCATATCTTCAGTGTTCTCTGGACAATCTAAACAAGGAGTTTTTAACAAACTCTTGCAGCAATATCCCTGACACTGTGCTCCAGGATTTGCCACAAATTCACTGTAGTATATTACCCTCCTTCTCTAGCGTGTAGTGCTTACTCAGAATTTCCTTGTCTGAACATGTGCCTACAGATACAATTTTAAAATAGGAATATATATTTCAGGGGTTTTTTTTAATCTGCTCTTCTTGTTATCAAGGTTGTGTAAAACAGATTGCTCCTACATAAAACATCATTTCCGAGCTGCAACTGTTATTGCAAATGGTACACAACAACAGGGGAGAGTGTAACCTAACAATTCTGTAACAATTTACATTAAAAAAGGCTATTTTAAACTACTGTTAAATGCAGAAGAGAAAGTTGAAAAATAGTGCACTTTTACTGTTTCTGAAACCACAAACTGGCAAAATATCTAATCACACTTGGGAAGGTGCACATGGATACACTAAACACTCTCCAGTTCTATACTTATATATAAATGAATTTAAAATAAATCTTTGCTTAACAAGATCCTGAACTCAATAAAATATTATACAGATTTAAACTATACTTTTTAATGATACATGATTTCCAATAGTATTTAAAACCCCTTCATGAAGTCCTTCAATTTTAGGGAGAGTTCCCCCAACATTGTATTCTATTTAGATTATTCTGTGAAATAAAATTAATTCTTCATTTTGCAATGTGAAGTTAATAAGTATTTCTGAAGCTTAATTGTTAGCATATCAGCCCTTTTTCTTTGATAACTGCACTGAGAAAATCCACTAAAAAGTGGTGTGCAAAAATTACATGACTTGAAACTCCTACAGCTTCAATGATTTTAAATACTGCAATTTTGGACATAGCCAGGAGGAGAAAACCAGCCCACATTGCTCAGGAAGTCAAAGGAGGTTTCTTAACAATTTTCTTTGAAATTATTAGAGCTTCTACCACGCAGTGCAGTATCCAGCAAAAGATACTTAAGAAATAAGAAAGAGGAAGCTTATAGGAAGTAAAAAATTGAGAGAGTTTATGAAGACATCCCACATATCACATATTCAGTATGTGATATAAATGGGGGAGAATAATAAACAGAGTATTATCAGCTACTCAAGAAAATATGGTTTATCAATATTACAATACTTTTTTCCTTAATATTCAAACATACTGTTTCCCTGGAACGTCAGTTCTTTACACCAGTTAGCAGGAGAAAAATTCTGGAAGAGAACTTGTAAGTAATGAAATACTTCTGTCAGTTTTGTTACGAATTCTTACACAAATTCTTACACTTATTTTGCTATCTGTCGTTTACTTATGAATGGGTGTTAATTATCAAATTGATTTCATGGCTGCTGACAGATCCAGTGAAAAAAATGGTTATTGCTTATCTGTATTTTTTGGTAAATGTTTTCTTAAAAACGATCTTGGGTACAGAGGGCAAGGCATGAAATGAAAGATGTATTCTTTACCAAGTTTCTGTATTCAGAAGCAAGATGGCAGTATTGCTGAAGATCAGATGTTTAATTATGTTGTTGTTTTCTCTATCTAAGCATAATCAACATTACTGACCTACTAAATGAAGATTGCACTGCGAACTGTGGAAGTTTATAGAACAGAAAATCTTCTATTGACTTTAGAATTAAGGGTCTTTAACAGGACTACAGGTTTAAGCCCGCATTGTAACATTTAAAAATAATTCTGAAGCATAGAATGCATTTTCTGAGTGCATTATTTTAAGAGGATTATATATTATATTACAGTGTCAGGAAAGAACTGCTTAATTGGAATAATTTTTTCCATGGCAATTTTTGGGTAATGAGCCTGTTTAACACATGTTGAAGGAGTTCTGCATTCAAATAAAAGGTATGGAAAATACCGTGAAAGATAATGAGGAACATGAAACTAATTACAGCAGAACTGAATCCATGCATTCTCTGAAGTGATTTCTAAGCAAAAAACAGGCCACAAAAAGAGAGTCTGAAATACCAAACTGTGCATTACCTGAAGTGATTTTGCCAGTTGTACATGGTTATCATAGACTAGAATGTCCACCGTTAGATTTCTCAGCTGATGAAGAAGAACTTTTTCTCCTTCCAGGTCTTTTGCTTCCACAGGCACCTTCCATGTGGGATAGGGACATTTTGTGCCATCCCAGACCTGCAATGCAAATGAACTACTTCAGTGTGCTCAGAATACTTTAGAATCAGGATTTAAATAACTCATTTTTTTGATTTTGCTTGATCAAAAATTGTTAACAATAAGAAACAGTAGTTGCAGTCTTAGTCAAAAAGTCCTTAAAATACTTGAATTAGACCTTATGGAATTTTTAAAATTATTATTCCTTACAGAGCATAAAATAACTCCTACAGAGAATATAATCAAGTGCTAAGACTTGGAATTTGTTAATATAAACAAAACAAAACAGCTCTAGCAAAACCTCTACTGTTTATCCAGCACAGCATCACACAATATTTCAAGTTGGAAGGGACCTACAAGGATCATCAAGTCCGGCTCTTAAGTGAATGGTCCATATGAGGATCTTGGTGTTATTAGCACCACCCTCTCACCGAGACAATCTTAGGGTCAGCAGTTACAACTATTAGAATTGTTCATATGCAGAACTGTCTATATTTAATATTTTAATCCTGCTTTGGGGTTTTTTAACCACTCCAGCTACAGTATGTGATGACTGACTACACAGCATATATTGACTTAACTACTGATGATCTCCTGTATCAGCATACACTGCTAGTTCTCCAGAACATACTAGAAAAACATCAGTACTTAACCTGTACTTATTAACAAGGAATCTAAAACTTGTTTGCCCATAGCTAAATCCTTGATACACTCCAAGTACTGAAATATCAGTAGTTATTTCTAAGCTATCAAAGTTATTGTGAAGAAGTAAGTTTACCAACAGGCTTAGCACTGTAGAACCAAAATCTTACTATTTAACCCAAACATCATTCTGTAAACTATGGTTTCCTGAGTTTCTGAAGATATACTCTTCTCAAAGACAACAAAAATAATGGTTTGAAATACTAGCATAGTGAAAGAAAAATCTAGAAGCATTTGGACTATAATTTTGAAATGCTGCATTTCACAGGATTTCATGCATATAGGTAAAACAGGAGCTAATTTGCAGACAGTTTGTGATACCAAGGTGCTTTGTCCCATGAGTAATGCACTGCAGAGGGAAAAAAAAAAAGACACCCAAGCTTAATTTTTTGAAGGGTTTCTACCCCTTATGCTTAACTGCTTTGGATCAACAGACCCACAGGAAAAGATTTAAGAATCAGTGAAGCCATGTATAAATGCACTGAGAATAACTCACAGTTGGCATATGCACCCACAATCAAGAGATAAAAGGGAAAACTGTTCACAGTGAAAATGACCCATAACATCAAATTAATGTTGCCAAATAAGAGTGTATTCTGAAGGACCCAGATAATGAGGTGCTATATGCTGTCACAGATTAAAAAAAGCCTATTACCTTCTGATCCTGCACCATGAAATACTTAAAATCACCTTTGAAAGAGAGGTTGCTTGAATTACCACGTCTTTTCCAAAACTCAGCTTGAGAAATAGATTTAGTGCATATATATTACAAATTTACTTGCTGTGATGAGAAAAAGAACATTAAGTTTGCCAAATTTTCCATTATTTTTCAACTGGCTTTACTTGGGACACTTTGGAAATTCTACGTTGGAGAGATGGATCTGACAAATGGATTAAAATAACCCAAACGCTCCCTGTTCAGATAAAAGGATGGCGACTTAGCTTTAAAATGCACTTCACCACAGGAACTAACAGGGCTGGCACCAGGGCACCTTTTGGAGGAATTTATAAACCAGTAAACGTTCTTTACAAGAAAAAAAAAAATCCTTTGAAAAGTAGTTGGTTTTGGGTTTTTTCTTGCACAAATATGAAAACAGATGAAGCTCCACTGTACACAAACTATGGATGAAAACTTGAAAAGATCCTGGTTTCAAACTGTCCTGGTTTCAAAAATGAACACTGGACTAAAACCCAACACTGGTTAAATTAATTCTGAATAAGAAACAACAAATTGCACTATTACTAGTCATGAAAACACTGGAGCTAAGGAAGTTAGTGATACTCTTTGATCACCATGGCTGGAGAACACTGAAATGGGAGAGACACAATACCTGTTTCTCTTTTCAGAGGAGCATGCTCATTGCATGACTTAGCTTAATGTACACAATTTAACTAATGGATTGAAAGGAAGAAAAGAATAAAAGTAAAACTCTTAAGAAAGGAATAAATTACAATAATTTCTAGTGTGCATTCTTTAGTCTTCACCAATTTGAATAAGAAAATTCTCAAAAAATGGTAAACACAGGTCAGTGAAACCACCTTTATGCCATGTCTACCTCAGCTGCTGTGCATATAGCAATTAATTTACCAAGTGTAATTTAAAAGTTATGCTATAAGTGACTCACAAAATTGCTGAAATTCATTTTAGTTGTCTTTGAAGAAATCCCCACTAGTTACATGAGATCAATGCTTAAAATAATAATGATTTTCATATTATAATCAACCATTAATATAACTAATATACTTGGAATAAAATTATTATAAAATGCAAACCCAAAATAATACAATAAAATGACATTTAATGATCACTCAATTTGAGCTGGTATTTAATTGGTTGTTTTATATTTTTTGTTTTTTAGAAAAATCAAGAAAATAATCTGTCTACAAGTTCTACGAAAGGTTTCTTTTCTATCACAACCAACATTTGATATCAGGAATGGATTTTGCCATTGTTGAAAAATGGAGGAAATTAGCAACAGAATGTTAATGCAGCATTTTTAAGCTTGTCCGATTTATCGTAATACAGATTTAAGTATTGAATATTTTCTGCTAAAAATATATACTGTCGAAGGAATTACACATCAGAAAAATGGATCTACCATTACTTGACTTCAAACTTTTACCTTCCTAAGTCTATCCTAAGATTTCCCCAAGTCATTACCTTTAGTATACGAAAGTGACAAAATTGACTTCAGATCTTACAACACAGAAAAGTGTATAAAGAAATATTAATAATTTAAGAAAGCACTTGTCTCTGTCCTTGGAAAGGGTCCTTCAATGCTGAACATACACTTATTAACGAACAATTCAATTACAATCCACAAAGTTCTGAAATTTTACTGGGTCTCATCTGACATCTATTTCACAAGGAATAATTAAACAGAAACGTTTGTAGCAGTTGCAGAATATGTTATAGCATGCACTTCGGGTTTGTTTCGACGTAGTGCGTGCATTGTTCTGTACAGGAAAAATCTTTACTGCTTCAATGAAGGAATAATGCCAAGTGCCATTTCTAAAAATATCGTTAACAGTACAGTTTAACACAGTAGAACCAATAATTTTATGAAGTCATCAAGTGGAAAATAACAGCTTGATCATCACTCATGTTTTAACAATCAAGTTAAAAAATAAATACAGAGGAGTTTCAGAACAACACCTGACTGATACATCTGAGCTAAAACTAGGAATATTATGGAGACCTCCTTGTATTTTGGTAATGTTAAGGATAACCTTTCGGAATTACTCTCCTGTTGTGTGGCACTTTGAATTTTGTATTTTCAGTGAGCACTGATGCCCAAAGTGCTTATGTATTAACTAAAAGAAGCTACCCGAAAACCATCATGATAGATAACATAATCCATTCATTCTTTTTTAGATAGTGCTACTTACTTCACTAATCATATCCAGCAAATCTAGAAAAACAAGCAGTAAATGCTATCTAAATAAAAAACAAGTTTAAAACAAACATAATTTTTCAAGGTTAAGAAATCTTGAAATATTTATCTACAAATGTTTGTGAAATGATGATCCATATAAAGCCATTTTTATGAAACCTCTCTAAATCAAAAACTCTAAACCTCTAAACGCTATACTCTCCAAACCTCTTACTAAACTAAATCAGGTGAACACTTTAAAGAGTTAGAGGCTTTCTATTTTGTTTTCTGTTTTCACAGAAACAAAATGGCCAAGGATCACAAATTTGCTTACACTCAAAATATTTATCTCCATAACATTACTTACATTAATTAATGTCTGCTTTATTGAAAAATTTATCACAATGTCTTAAGAAATAAATCTAACATTATTAAAAAGAATAAGTCTACCTTTAGAAGAAAAGAAGATCCATCTACTTTTGCTTTTCCTACCAGCTGGCAAGTGAGATCAAAGAACAGCATTGGCTGAACACCAGATAATTTTGCTGCTGGTCCAGAGATGGAAATATTGCTGGTTGCCCAAATACGTAATTCTTCTATTGTCTTCTGTTCTTCATCCATGAAAGTGTACACCTTGCTAGAAGTTCGAGGAACTACTGGAGCTCCTACACTTCCATCAAATGTCAAGGATGCAAATCCTGCACTGGTAATTCCCTGCATCTGTCCATTGTATTCCCTGATCTGTAATAAAATATGAATGAAAAAAAAAGTTCACACTGCATGGAAATACATTTCTGCTTTATCATGTGCACTAAATATGTACCATTGATCATTTCTGTTCCTGGTGCTATTGGGAGAACAGAGTCAAAATAAAAACAAAACAAAAAAATAAAATTAATATTAATAAGAAAACAAAATGTATAAGCAGAAAATACAATCTTGAACAAAAGATTTTTGAAGAGGCCAACTAATACCTACCTGTAAATATTGAGCATCTTTGCAGAGTGTTTTACTCACACACATCAAAATATTTATGTGGAGAACACATCAGGATTGCTCTTACAAATGGGGAAACCAGGGCACAAGATAAATTCAGTTTTAGGGGTTACACAGCAGTGAGATGGCAGAGCAAAGTTATTATGGATTCTTGTTTTCAGACCCTCACAATAGCCCTGTTCCCTAATATAATGGAACTGAAAAAGAAAATACCAGTTCTAGGAGGTGTTTCTTTTCTATAATGCAAACAGTGGTGAGCTTTCATTCCCTGAATTATGAATACAGCTTTCACAATTACTCAATGCCTATTGCCCTGCACGTAGCAAGTCTCCTGAACCCTGCTGGTTTAGCTATCTGCTACCATGTAAAACACAGAATTTAAAGTCTGAAGCATTCCTTCAAGGATCTAGTCTTACTGCTCCCCGCACTTTATATAAGTATCTATATCAAAGCACTGCATGACTCATTATCCAGAAATCTGAAACTGGCTGCTTTGATCCATGCCTTTTTAATTAATGTTTGTTTACCAAATAACACTTATGAATATAGCATTTGTGAGACAATCTAGTATAGGATTCCTAGTGTTCAATTTTCAAATGGTGGAAAATCCTACTGATTTCAAAGTACAGAATGTGAAATGCGTGTCAGAAGTTTTAAACAGCAAGATTTTTTAGCAAAACATTGCCATTGATTTAGGCCTATATGTTATAAACACAGTGAAAGTTAAAAAGCACACAAATCAAGCATTCATTGACCTTAGAAATTCATAAACAAAGCAGTTCAATCTTGGCGACAGGAACTCCTTTAATCCCTGCTACTTTGATATAATGCATAAACGCATTAAGGGTCATCTCTGAGAGAAACTTTGATTTACTTAAGCATTCTCCAGACCTGACCAATGGAGCACATCAATTCATTACGTGTCCCCTCAGTGCAACACTGAAAAGCTTTAATCTTTTAACCTTTACGTTTAAATATTGAAAATACAAAGAAAGCCAACAGACAAATCAGGAAAATACATAATTTCATAATCAATTTGGACCCCATTACCCATGATCTGGAAAAAAATGTTCCCCTGTAACAGGAAGATGTTATTTAATAAAAACACACAGACTTACTTTAGTTGCTGCCCCTGGTATTATAGTCCACAGCTTCTCTAAACAAGTAACATCCACACAGGAGGAAAACTCTCTTTCATTACTTTTATCCATTCATCCAATACCAAAATATACTTCAAGAGTATTTATAGTATCTTGTCTGACATGTCAAATGTTTCTCAAAGTGTTTTAATTTCCAATTTACCTATTCATTTATTTCTTCACTAACTCTTTTAAATCATCATAAAAATATCGACTTCTTTCTTACTAAAAATTCTGCCCTAATCTTTTGTGAAGGCTCTAAACCTTTCTGGAAACCAGTTCAGGTAACTACTTTGTCTCCTTGGGCTTCCACCAATATTTCATCACAAGTTATTTTCCTCTTTACCCAAATTCTTTATGTCATGCTTTGAGCATTCAGGAGGCTGACCTCAAACATACTGTACTTCTGACATCTGCCGGTACCCTCATTTAGTGAATTCGAACTCAGCCTTAATGCAGAGAAAGGTAATTATAAAATAAAAAAGGAAATATGTAAGAAGGTAAATCTCAACTGTCATGATGAGAAAATTACCAATGATCTTGAAGCAAAAACAAATGTCCTTAGGCATAAGCAGGTGGAGAAGCCACTGAGCGCTTTCAGAGGTATATAGAATTCAACAATGTTATTTAGTGAACAACAGGAGAAACAGGAGAAGTAAATGTGAAATGGGTTAGAAAACGAAGTATTTCATAGCTGGAAAATTACTTATGTCAGACCCACAGAACAGATGATGGTCAACAGAAATTCTCTGGGCTTGTCCTTTAGAAACAAATCATTGCTAAAGTGATGAGGGATCACTGGAGTATAAAATGAACAAAATCTATGGGCAAATGTTGTTTCATTACAGCACTCCTAAGTAGATCTCAGATCAAGTTAAGCATCGATACTGTAAACATGCTATGCTTTCCACACAAGTGATTCTGGAACTGAATTAAACTTAGGAAAGAGTCAATCTGGGACTTTTGCATATAACAACAACTCCCCTTCAGTAGATTTTGGGTCATTAGAGATGCCTTAGAGATACTTTTAAAAAAATTGGTGGGCGAGTATGAAGGGGAAGAACAGGGAAGTTGGGCAGATGGCTATCTCTTTAAAAATTCCCCGAGAATTTTAAATAATTTCAGTAAATAATGGTTGTTAAATAAAAATATCCTCTGGGACAAAAGTGGAACAGATAAAATGCATTTGGCTTGTCCTGAGCAAGTAAGTAAATTCCAATACATATTGCAGGAGCCTTTGGCACAGTTCTTGTAAACTAAAGAACAATAGGTGGAATGTCACCTTAACAAACCGCACGGACAATAAACTCTACTGATTTCTATAGGGTACAATACTAGCCTGAATATGGTTATTGAAAATAAGCTAATCTTGAAATATTTATAAATAGATTTACAGCAAAGTAAAAGACATGCTTTTTTTTTTCTTCCTACTGAAGATGGTGTTATTCATCTCACTAAATGGAAAAGTGTGATAGTAAGTAGGGTATAAAGCTGGAGTAATAGCATCTCCAAGGTAGTCTTCCATCAAAACTGATTGTTAAATTATAGAAGCAAAGGACTATTATGAAACCACTGCAGTCACAGATCATCTCAGAATATCAAAAAATGCCTTGGGAAACAACATATACTAAGCTAATGTACATGTTTTTATACTAAAAAGGAAGGAGTATTTTTATGATTGTCACTGATGATGTTGTTATGAAGGAGAGTATCCTGTCAGAAAAAAACCCCACCACAATGCATTTGGTATATTTCTCTGTATTTTGTAAATGTTTTCTCATCTTAAGTAAACAGTCTAAACAAATTAGGAAAATACAGTATGCTGATTATATTTTCTCGTATTTGAATAATGTAATCCTGGTGTACTTGGAGCTCCAGCTGTATGAACAGAGAGGTAGTAATGAAACAGAGAAGTCATTTGAAGTATAAATTAAACCGTTTTGAATATGTTTAAATATAAGAAGAAGAAAACTGAACTACAAAAACTATCTGCAGGTACCTTCTAAAAGAAAGTTAACAAGAACAGTCACATGGAAGTAAAATGAATATTTTTGAAGACATGATAAACACACCTAGATATTAGGACCATAAATTATAGCTTATTCCCTAGCATTCCTGAGAATTGCTGTCTGCAAAATAAAGATTATCAGAAATGTCTGTAGCAATGGAAATACAAATTACATTAGAAAATGAGCAATACATTGTAGATTTCATTTACTAATTCAATTAATCTGAAGATATAACTTTTGTGGAAAAAATTTGTATGCAAAAAGTATATATACTTAAGTCAGCTGAAATAATTTCTGTTTTAATAATTTTTAAAAAGCAGCAGGCAGTGTGATACTGCTTTGGAAATATTCCTCAGAGAAAGTGGCATAGTTTATTTAAGAAAATTCTAATAAAGTAAAAAATTACTATTTTTTGAATATTTTCTACATATTTAAAACATAACCAAAAGTACTGAGATGAAAATTTCTGAAAACGTATGTGCAAATTTCTAAGACTTCAAATTACAGAGACACTCTATCACTGTGTACAGTCACTATTTCCTGACGTTATTTACTATAGGACAAATACTTGTTTTTAAGTTAAATTCCATTCAAAGGGCGTTGCACGCCTTACAGAATTTTTGAAGGGAAGCCAAAACCAACAGTAATACTGATATTTCTGAGAAAAAAAAAAAATCATGGTTTTTCTGTATTAAAAAGAATCTCATAACTGTTTACTAAAAAAAGTTTCATTCCTTCCACTCTTCAGAACAAGAATTTGAAAACTGGGTGGCAGTGCAACAGACGACATGTTCTTCAACATCTTTTTTAGCAGAAAGTTTCAAACTTAACTTTGGTCAAGTTTATATATTTGGACCACATTTACTCAAAAGTTTACTGGGAGCTAAATTCTGCCAAAGTATAATGTTCACTCAGCGTGTTATATACCTAGAGTCCAGACTCTGCCCTCTCATTCTTATCAACCCAACAGCTATGGCATGAGCTCTGTCCAGGAATAAGGGGTGAGCAGATACACCTGATGTGTCTTTCTTTCAGTGCCTCAGGTAGAATGCATCAAGTAGAAAGAAGGAAAAGAAGTCAACTTTCATTAGACAAACTGGATTAAGCTAAAGGAGGGAATACACAGAGACCAGGAAACTGCTAGCTAAGTGCAAAAGTCAGATTCCTCCTGGAAATAACAGTAGATTGGTTCAAAATATCAAAGTAGGTAATGCAGTGAAATGAATGCTATGCTAAAAATATTATTAGGTTTAGGAGAGTGGTGCACAAGAAGGCAGACAGAAAAGTATTAGTAAGGATAACAAAAAAGGGGATGTGTGACTTTTATATTGTTATGAAGCCATGCTCCATATACTTGACATTATGACTCTCACTTCTCTGTGGACAGACAGCTTAGAAACTCAACAGCAAACATACATCTTACACTTGCCAATCTACTAATCTATGAAAGGAATAACCACCAATATCATAGTTATGAAATCCTTTTGCTCAAAGAAGCAAAGCTTTTTATTGTAAATCTAAAGAGTCTGAATCAGATGAATATACAGTTAATAGCATGCAAGGAATTTGTTTTTCCTGGTGTTTTTCTCCATTTTGTTATTCTAACGATCTAGGATGCTGCACTGGGCATGGTAGTGTTTGGTCAAAGGTTGAATTTGATAATCTTGGAGGTAATTTTCAACCTTAATGATTCTCTGATTCTGTGACCTAACTGCAAAGCTAAAACAATAGGATTATAATCCATAATTATTCCAAGGTTAATAGATGACACAGTTACTGATGTTTATGCAAACTCATGGTGCATTTATGTTATGATACTGTGTTCCATTACTCTCATTACCCTATTTTTCTACAGGATATTTTCCTACGCAGTGCACAGCTTGACAAGTGCGGTGGTGATGAAATAGTGCTGTGTAAGAAAGAGGCTGACAACTTTAAGACTATTACTTCATTTCTTACAGCAACTGGAGCCAATGAACAGAAGAAGTTAAGGTATGAATATAAGAGAGGAGAACAGTATCAAGATTACTATAATAAAAAACTAGATAATTAAGGCTTTGCAATTGCTACAGAGATTGCATTATGCCAAGGATGCCATATAAGTAATATTTATAATGAGAAGTCACTCTCTTGGTCTTCATTCTCCAAGTGTTCCACATGAGTCACAAAGCTCTGCAATGCTGTATTGGGGAAAAAGACCCACCAGAACACAGCCTGGAGAGTGACTGTACTAAACAACTAGAGTACACTGAACAAGATGAACACCTAAACAAGCATGCACTTCATTTTTCTCCAATTCTCAAACATTAAAATGGAAATCAAATACCAATTCATTTCACTGAGAGTGAGGAAACAATTTCTTTTTTGTGGTAATAAGGAATACCTAAGAAAAACCAATGAGGAAATTAACAATTCTATCTTCATGGCAAGGTTAGACCAATTTAAGAAAGGCAGAATACCATCCAAAACTCCTAAGTCAAGTGAGAATAAAATATTGCAGGTTTATCAAATACCAGCAGGCTACCTATTCCTTCTCTTTAACAGTGTAACCATTAGGCATTAATTCTAAGATATTAAGAGCATTCATAGTGAACCATAAAAAAGAAGTTCCAAGAAAAATCCACCTAAGAGAACTCCTCCTTTATGAAGATAGAAGGAAACTATACAAATAGATCACAGGCCTGGCTTTTATATTGAGAGATGAGGGGCTCGGCCTCCACAATCTCTGCAGAGCACTGATTGTGGCTGAAAGCCCAGGTACAGCACTGCAAATCACTAAATTCTATAATTCATGAGAAATCATCATAAGATGAACTGCATAAAGATGAACTTCAAGAAATATTAACAGACATATAATTAAAACTAGAAAATTTTTCCGTTCTCTAAGACACTTAAAATTTTCCTTCCCTGCAACAAATACTAAGCAAAATAAATTACTCTCTACCCAGAGTAATTCCAACAGAATCCTCTTAATTAAATTCTTACTAGCTCTGACCATTGGATTGTGCCAACACCTCTGTTAGTATGAGGAGAAGTTATCCGTTAGTAGCCGATAGTGTAACTGGGAGCAGCAATTTTAAAAATGTGTTTGCTGTACATGTCAACTTCCTGGAAACCCCTCAAAAACGTATCTGGGGCAGGTGGAATGTGAACACATGCTCTAAGGACTATGCATATCTATCTGTCCTCATTGGTAAGCACAGCTTTGACAGACTATGGCCTCTGCTACTCTTGACTGCTTCCCATTCAGCAAGCTAAGAGCAGGTGATTAAGGCCTGAAGACACAAGCAGAAAAGTGGGAAGTAGGAACTGCAGAAAGTGTAATCAGAAATCTAATTAGAGTTGATTTCTTTTTTTAAATTGAAAACTGTGTTGCACAGCAATTATACCTACTATGCTGGTTGTGGCTGAAAGAGAAAAAGGGGTCTTCCTCCTCCCAGTTCATTCCCAGCAGTTGGCACCAGGCTTTTGTGTCAGATTTCTACCTGCTCAGATCAGATATTACAACTTTCAAAGTACCTGTTTCTTAGTCTGAGATAGCCAGAACACTCCCACCCAGAAACAAACAATTTAGTGACTGTAGAGCCTTCTGACTTAGTAATTAAACAAGCTCTCAGCTTATGCATCTGAAGAGACACGGATTGTGAGCAGCAGGAGGTCTGTTAGGACTGGAAACCACTTAGAACAGCTCAACTGTGATGAAAAAAAAAGTGTGTGTGGGAAGTGAATTAATAAACTTTATCTTTAAATACTGTAAGATTATCTTAGAGAATGATGAAGTATCAATCGACAAGGATTCTAGAATGATCTCCTAAAAAAATTGCTGGCAAATTAGAAGAATGGTGAGGTCCCTTACCATATGTGCTATATCAGTAGGTTTCCTTAATAAATTTGTGATAAAAATAAGTAGTGGAACTGAGAAAATACTATGCTGGCATAAACAAGGGTGCATACATAGCTTTCTGGACAGTGGTCTTCTTTGTTTTCTTAACATGTACTTAAAAATCTAATACTGACCTACCACAGCCACACAACTTTTCAATTCTTTTTTTTGACCAGCTCCTTTCTACTTTCTCCTTTTTCACATATGTATTATAAAATATGTACTCTGTTTTCAGAAGTAATAAGTTTTTATCTCCACTGAGTTTCAGAAATGAGTGTATCTGTGTAACACTCATCCTGAGGGATTCAGAGAAAATATTAAAATTTAGTATAAGACTTTCCCATCTGAAGTTAAATTAATGAACTTCCAAGACTACCAGCACATCTCAAGTACTGATGGGCAACACAAGCTTCAAAATCTAGACACAGTTTTTTTTCACTCTTATGAGATATACAGATGACCTTAAGGAAACTTTATACTAACCCAGAATAGGTTAGCTAATTTATCTCTCAATTGTAAATATTTATAATATAGATGAATAACTGAAGAATCTTTCTGAATTTTAACAAGTTCTTTCTTAACAATCTCAGTGGTACAAAACTCAAATACTAGATAAATCTTACCACTTTTTACATTTATTGTCATGGGGTTTTCTGCTTTGTTCACCTGCTACAGCATATCAAAATGCACAGCATATAAAATGTTTAGTACCACAGATACTTATCCCTTTTATCATCCTTTTGTACAATCCTAAAGTTCCTAAATTTCTCAAGAGTGTTCATATATGCCAACTGTTTTTTTTTTTTTTTTTTCCACTGGCCTCTTTCATGGCATTTATTAATTTCTGCTATAATTATAATTACACAAAATATATAATTATGCATGGTTATATTGCAAATTAATATGCAACGGGGTAAAATTGTGTCTTTAGTCTTATTCTGCACCTCCATTCTGTGCTTGTAGGGTGGTTCCTCTTCCCTATACAGTTGCAGCAGGAACAAAAGTATCCAGCAGAAGCAGCATCAAAGCTGTAAAGTTTCCTGCATGCCCTTTGATACCGATGAACAGGGAGTAAGTCAGGAAAACATTGAAGCAGCAGCTTCAGCACACTGCAAACGAACAAGCCCAGATAACTCCACTAAAGGGAATCTACTCTCCAGCTGACCTAAACTGCTTCACAACAGAAGACCTAAAGAAACTCCACAATCTCATCCCTTTGAAGAGGAATAAATTGTGCACATTTATGTCAGTTAAGACTCTGATACTTCATCTAGAAGTATCACCACATGATTTTTTGTCAAGTAGTTTAATAAATAATGTTGTTGTTATTGAAAAAATGTCATAGTTTACTTTCAGTTTTGGTCCATACCATAACCTTGGCTGTTTTACCAATCAGCTGCTTTATCTATTGTCTCCAAGTGTTAATTTCAGTACATGTAGAACTAAATTATTCCTATGGTCCTCTCATGGCAAAAAAGTAAGCATATAAAACCCCCCACATCCTAGTACATACCTTTATTCTATGAAATCGAACAATATCTCCAACTTTGTAAATTTTTGGTAGGGAATCTAGATTTCCATTAAAAAGAGTACACGTTAACTTCACATTTGATGGGTCCACAAGTGTTACAACTGAGCAATAATCTGTAAAATATAAAAGTGTCTGAATGAATAATATGCATTATGGAATTATTAATACACAGATATTAAATTTGGGATGAACACCCATATGGCCAATTTTTTTCTGCTACGACCTGTGTAACTCTTCCAAAGTTAATTTCTTTACAGTATCATAATAACTGAAGTGTAGCCCATCTTGCCAATAATTAGCTCCGAAAATGAAATGTGTGATTAAGCACAGGTCTATGAGCAAGAACACACAAACCTTTTTCTTCTGTCTGCAACAGGCATGCTATTCTTTCAGGTTTCAATTACTTGCTCTATAAAATGAGGAGCATATGTACAATTTTATAAAATCATTTTCTAAGATTTATTTTGCACTGCCTTCTGAAAAGGTAATGAGTTCCACAAGTTCTAAAAACAAATTAAAGCATAAATTACATACCTTTCACTTCAACAAAATATGCAAGAGATATATATATATATGTACTGCGAGAGTCACACAGTGGTAGTTAGAAAGTAGAGTAATAATATGAAATACGCCCTTTTGAAGTTAAACTTCATAGAATTTAACTTCTATTAATGATCTAAAAAGTCAAATCAAAACAAGATACAAACATGACAATGCAGACCAGCCCAGAATAGAGCAGTATTTGCAGATGACATAATGAAACCTGTATTTTCCTCTTCAGCTTATAGAAACCTATGTGCTCTGACACCTTGTTAAGTATAAAACAGAGTAAAAGCACATTTGCTCTTTCACAACATGGTAGCTGGTAACCTGCCTGAGA
The DNA here is from genome assembly GCA_013400975.1 of Atrichornis clamosus. NCBI lineage: Eukaryota > Metazoa > Chordata > Aves > Passeriformes > Menuridae > Atrichornis > Atrichornis clamosus. The sequence goes on along the minus strand of WBMZ01012858.1, from coordinate 18,681 downwards.
AACCAAGTAGCAGCAGAAAGAAACATTACATCCTGACCCAAATCCCTTGAACCACCTACTGTCCCTCCAAGAGACACAGGGTAACCTGTAACCACAGCCAGAGGAATAGAGATTAGGAAGGAGGGATGCCTGAAGTGAAACTGAGCCTGGGAAAGGCAGAGGAAAGGTGTTCTCCCTAAGTGTTCAAATGTTTATTTGCTTTGTTTCTCAATATCTAAATAAGTTATTAAATACTTATGTTAACTTGCAATGAATTAAATTCCCCAGATCAAATCTGTTTTGCCCTGAGAGACACCTTTTCATCTTTTAAAAAGAAAAACCCTAACAGAAAAGAAAAAAATCTAAATTATCAAAAACCTCAACTTCCCTTAGCTATAGTTCTATGAGGCAGCTATTGATAATGACACCAAACCAGGGTTCACATACCTAGGAACTGAACAAAGGTGTTGTAGTTCTAAAACAAAGTCAATAAAATCTCCATCACACATGTTATAAAGATGCAGAAACCTAAGTTGTTGCTAGACAGCTCTGAAAGAGAATGTTATCAGTCTACTAAAATTGACAGATTTGCCTTATGTAAAAAAGCTACAGGAAGGCTGTCAAAAAAAGACAATTGTCATAAGTAAACTCTGTGAATAGATCCCCCAAGCATTAAAACAGATACATTAGACTGGATTAAAATACATGCTTCAAAAGAAATATTCTTCCATTTCCAGCATATACACCCTTAAATTTTACTGTCATTTAAACTTAGAAGTTTAAATTCCCTAATGATTCGAGTGAATGAAGTGTTGAAAGAAATCCAGTGAAGGCTTACTCAGAAATAAAACTTTTCCTACAGATATAAAAACCTTCAGTATTTCTATAAGAGTAATTCTCTTCCTCTCCAAGACTCTTACACAGACTCAATAATGATAAATTATCATCTATTGCATTCAGAAGTTGCTGAGATCACTCTTTTGCACACTGTCACCAAAGGCTCAAGGTCCAGTGTCACACAGAGCCTACTCTGACGTTCTATGCTAGGAATGTCAGGAATAAAGTCCAGCCACTTGCTGACAAAACTGCAAGTATTTACTATTATAATCCAAAGACTGACTGTTGTATTTCTTTGGGTATGAATTCTAGAGGTTAACTAAACAGATCAGTTGCAAATATGAGCAAAATGAGCAATTAAGAAGAAAAACCCATATGGTTCATAGATTTGCACTCCTTTGGGGATACAGAATAACACGCTACAGTGCACTGATATAATCCAACATCAGAATCAAGAGGAAATAGCAAAAACATTCCACGTTAAAACTGTGGTTACTCTTTGATGCTGTGATTATACAACCCAGTCAGCTTCATACATGTGCAGCTGCCTATTTAATGGTAGAAGTTAACACACTGCCTCAATTTTCACTGTAATTAGCATAATCATATAAGACTGATAATCATCCTAGTCAAGGTAGTATAAAATATTACTTGCTTCATATAGCCAGGGAACACTTTCTACATAATATAGGTTCTCTCTCTCTGTGCCTTTAGTCTTCCATTCCTCACTATCACCTCAAAATATCACTTCTACAATAAACCTAATTACAATAGAGGTCTTTTGAGAACAAAGCATTAAGACTGATTTTTTTAAAAGAAATCCTCATCCAGCAAATCCTTTTTGAAGATTAGAAATAAAAAGCCACCTGTCTCTTCTTTTCTAGCTGAAATGTGAAAATTTTTTTTTGTGTTCCACATTTTCACTTTTCTGAAACAATAATGAGTCAAACTCTAAACAGAACTGCTGAATTTAAATAATGTCCCAGTGTTAAAGAAAACAATATAATAAATGTCATTGGTCTCACTTCTGATATTTTCAATATAACTTCCAATAAAGCAAAATTGCTTCATTACCAAGCTAACAAATAAATGAATGAATAAATAAATAATGGTAGTTTATATACTGGAGCCGATTTTCCTTTACTAGAGAAATTTACTCCACTGACTAACTTTTCCTTAAAAAAGATTTTCTTACCACTGGTAGATTTTACTTGTAATAATCTGTCTTAAAAATATGACACAAAATATGTACAGTTCAGTAAATTTATATGCTATAAATAAAAAGCTTTTTTACTTTCGTAGTAATTGTCTCACTAAAAGCACTGAATTTTGCCTGACCCTGCACAGAACTCCAAACTGCACCTACCCCTTTTTTTTTTAATATATTGAATTATAATGAAGAGGTATTCTCACACAGGTTTAACATCATGTGAGGGACCACCTGCCATGGACAGCTACCTGTAAGAATGCTTTTAACAACACAGAATTGGTGTTTATGAAAACAAGGAGAGATAATTGATGTTTAATTTTAATGAAAGTACAGAGTGATGCATCTGTCGTACATGCTTTTTATATTCTTTCAGATTAGTCCCTACTGCTCTTTAAAAATACAATTGCTGTAACTTGTTAATGAGTTCTTTATTTCGTCACATAAAAAACCCACAACTATTTGGTGATCAGTAGAAGGTTACACTATGTGCATGGAAAATGCTTATTGCCAAGCTTCCAGGTCTTGACTTTATATAGTTTAAAATGCAAATCTTTTGTAGCCCGGTGACAGTCACTGCAAATCTAGAATTTTCTCCACTATCATTACAGTTTAAGTTCATTCTTTAGGTTACAGCTTTCCTTTTATAATGTCATAGCATTTCCGCTCTTTTATGGACTGTTATGCTGGTCATTAGAATGAGCAGAAAATCACTATCTCTCCACAGTGTACAGATAGATAAAAAACAAACACAAAAAACCCAAACCCCACAGCTTCACATAAAAATTTATTTTTCAGTCTTCCTAAGAAAACCACAATTGCTACTAAAACTTTCCAGAGTAGTAGTTATTGATATTGTAGGACTAACAAATTGTTTAGTACTTAACTCATTAAACATTTATTTCAGTTTTACTGAGGACTTCAGCAGTTCCTAACAAATATGCTTGTATAAATTGTTAAGGTGGAAAGCATCGATCTAATTACACATCCTTTTTTGGGCAATCACATTATTTATTCCTCAGTAACACTCAGGTGGAAAACCCACTATCCTGAACCAGTAACTTTCCACCGCAAAGAGATAAAAAGGTTTTTGGCAATGTTGTTAGCAATTAGGGACTCTAATTAAAGAGTCCCTTCTGTTTCTTATATTTCAGTACACACAAAAAAGAAAGAGATTATTGTAGCAAATTATTCTCTCCTCAAAAGTAAATGAAACATTAATACTGTTTTAAAGAATTACTGGGGCCATTCAATTCACAAGTGTCTGTACTAACATCAAGCAGCTGAACCAGCTAATTTACTATTTACATTTCAACAAGACAGGAAGAAAAATAATACAAGCGTACACACACTCCTATGCATATGTATATATATGTACATACAAACACATACTGCAGAAGCCCAAAACAAAACCTCTAAAGAATCGAACTGTTTTACTATAGTTTTTGACTTCTAACATGGTGATACACTTTAGATATACAAACCACTCACTAACTACCAGAAGCATCTGGCTAAACAGATGCTTTAATGCCATCATTTGTAAATTGTAGATCAAAGTAGCTGTCTTGAGATTTCTATTAACTATTTATTCAACTATTTGTTATTTTTTCATTTCCTTTAAACATGTTTTAATCTTTAATTTATCCTCTATATTTTATGGTAAGAAGTAGTTGTTATTTAAAAAAGAAATGCATACAAACCACTGTGAACAGAAGGGAAAAGAACAGTATTCTAATCTTTAGGGATCCAGAAATGAAATCACTATCTTTACCTCTGCAACAGTTTTTATTCTGTTCTGCAAAATTTAAATAAATCCTCAATATTTTGATTTGGAAAAAAACCCCCCGAAATCAAACACAATACTTTGAAGGAAAAACTACAGCAGATTTAACTGAGTCTGCTTCCTCACAAATAAACCATCAGATATCACAACGTTCTGTGATGGGTTTACTTTGCACTCAAAAGTTGGTTTGCTATACTTATTAAAAATTGACTATTGTATTACAAGTTGACTAAACGGTATAGTTTACAGTAGAGTTCTTTCAGCTACATAGTTTTAAACAAATTCAGGGCTAAAAATGTTGATGAACTTGGCTCAAGATCAAATAAAAATTGAAAATAAAACATAGGGCTTCAAAATACTCTCAGAATCTGATTTATGATTCTTAAGCTGCATTTTGGGCATATAGAACTGTTGACCTGGAAGTGGTCAAGCTTTATAGAAGTGCATTTTTGGTAAGTGCTATCCTAAAATTAATAAAATTTTGATTCTAAGATATATTTCATAAAAATAAAATAGTTACAATCTACATGCATGTCTAGGTAGGATAAAATGAGATCTTAATTCAACATGTGACATTTGAATATACTGCATATATATCTATGATAACAAACTAGGTGGAGGTTTCCTCAGGAATACAGAACATTAATTCTACGACTTATTGTTAGCCAGCAGCAAGGATTCTTCTTGCATTCTTCCCTGCTTCATGGAAAACACTGACTAATATCTCCCTGAGAAAAGAGTTGGGAAAGCATCGTAATTTCCTAAAACTTTCATGGTCAAGCACATAATCTCTCTAATTGTACACTACAAAGACAGGGGCTCTTTTTATTTCTACTTACTTTTTGGTTTATTGCCTTTTTTTTTTTAAAATCTCAAGGCTAAATGCTTGAGATATTCTTGGGATTAAGGGAGGTGAGAGAGGAGAATATCATTTTTGCTAAAAATTTAGAATATCTTAAGACTTTTAAACTATTGGGCAAGGAAAGTTAGGATATAGTTCTGAATACTTACAACAGATATTATAGCTGTCGAAATCCCATCTGTCTCGTACCAAGTAAGACCTGAAGTACTTCCTTGGACAGTTTTCAGAACTCATAAAGTTCTGATGTGTAGACATTTCAAACTATATGCCCTGAGCAAAAGTGTGCTTAGCTAAAACAACATTCTCTGGAATAAATAATTTATGAACATACTGAAAACTCATTTCATTCATCAGTGTTTTAACATTCACTTTATGCAATAACGGTAATAGAAATAATGAACTTTTAATTATAGATTATATAAACCAACAAGACTAAATTAGGTACCACTCCAGTGGTACCCACTTTCAGTGGGAACACAGAGTGCAAAGCTTAAGCCTTAAGCCTTAACGTATGTAAGAAGCAGCAGCAACTTACACCTCAGGGCACATCTATATAGCAAATAAAGACCCACATGGATTAAGAACAGTGTCCCCACTTTCCATGCTTCCAGTGGGCACCATCTCAAACCTACATGATTCTATTAATAGCATGTCACAAAGAGAATATATTAGTGCAGGATTGTGTCAGATCTAATGTAACCACAGAATTTTCTGACAAGAACCATTTCATGCCCTAACAATGCAGAACAATCACTGACCATTTTGCACCCTCTCAAGCAGACATCCTTCTGGACTATGTAAAAAATCAAAACCGACATTGAAATATTTAACTGATTAGTGAATATTTTTACTCAAAACCCCAAATTAACTAAAACTGGTTTAGAGATTTTCATGATAAAGTAGCACGTGAATTGCAACTATCTTCATAAATAAGAAACATCAAATTGTGTCCCTGTTCTCCACTGATATTGTTGTGTTGGGTTCTTTTAACAACACCAACTGAAAAAATACAGGGAAGATATATTAGGAAGTTATTAATGACATTTAGGCAAAGACTAATTAAATAAATAATCCTTTTCCCTATTAAATTCCTACTACTTATGAAATAGAAGTGATTAACTTGACAAATAACTCAGTTGAGAAAATCTCTCCTAGCTGCTTCAGACATGCTACTTTGAAAGTTGGTGCATTTAACTTCACTGCTTTTACTTATCTGGAAAGAATGGCTGCCCTAATGATTTCCAGCAATCAGTGCTTGTCTAATTAAGATGTTCTAAGTCCTCAGTTCCCCAAAGTCTTGTTAAAGTAGCTGGACAAATGACATATCAGTTAAATACTTCAATGTTGTTTTAAGAATTGCACTTCCATGACTTACTCAGAAAGTAAAAGTAGTATTTTCTACATTTGATTAATTCCTTTCTTACTCTTTTTGTTGTCCGCAATATGAACAAAGGAAACAAAACCTTTAAAAGATTTTGTGGGGTTTGTTTGTTTATTTGCTTTTAAGTCTGAGTATTAAACCTATAGTATTTTTCAAGAGGAAAGAATCTCCATTCACCACTGGCAATATCCTTGATTATTACTGCTAAAGCAGTTAGCAGACACCACCATAAAATTAAGTCTTTGAGAAGCTCTCTACAGTGACAGACATGTTGTTTGGTAGCCCATGCAAAAAGAACTTATCAACCTTTTACATTAAATTCAAGATAACTGTTCTCTGCTCTTTACAGGCCTAGATTATACTTGCACCTTTACAATGAAGTACTTTACAGATTAATGGCACATCAAGCAGGATGGAGTATCCATTGTAAGATCTCACACACAAATAATGTTTTTTAAACTTTTAAATTTGGTCCTTCTGTTTGAAAAAGCATAAAGATTATTTGTTATAATTGTATTTACATTAATATTTAACTGTAACTAAATCATATGACAGTTCCATAAGTATTCAGCTCTAGGGGCAGAATAATTTTAATTGCTATTGCTTCTAAGCTAGCAGTAAAACCTCATTTGCTATACTCGAAGCCAACACACACACACTTAGTATAGTACCTTATGAATATTTGCATTTCTATTTAGATGTCAGGACAAATTTTCTGTTTCCAGTCTAAATGCACTGAGTTCTGGAAAGTACTTTCACTTACCATTATTCTTCACTTACACCTAGAATATCTGTTGTGTTCTAACTTTCTTAATGTAAAGCAATTGGAATTTGTATTTCTCTGTTTTCACTGTATTATTAAACACCAATTATTTTCTGAACTGTGACATCTGACTTGTCCACATCTTTGTCTAACAAATACCATTTGTTTTTTTCTATATAAATCTATCAAAACAGCATTTAATATTAAAAAATTGCAATTTTAAACTTTAATGTCTATGTAGAATACGGCAATACGTGGTTTACTTTAGTCTCATGAGGGAAAAAACAAACACACATATTTGCTATTAAAGCAGATGGATCATTACTGGCTCAGTTCCCAACTTAAACGCTACATCTATTTTTAAATGTTAATGTTTAAATTTGGTTACCGCATATTCTTCAGACTTGGGTTTTTTTTACATTTCAGAATTATTTTGGGAAACACTACGATCTTCTCAACACTGAGCAATAATGTGGAGCAGAAAGGTTTTGCAGGAGCGAGCCATGCCAACTGTTATAAGAAACTGCAATGGGAATATATTTTTACATTCAACTGTATGGGAAGCACCACTGGGCCCTGGTGCTGCCCACACATTGTTTCTTCTGTTGACAGAGTCAACACTATGCAAAAATGCTGCTGAATTCCCAAAAGCTATTCATTAGCCTGTGGATCTTGTTAATCTAATATATCCTTGAAAAATCCTATGTTGCTTTGCATAACTTAACTAGGGCTGCTGGCTGGTGGCTGCCTTCAGCACAGCTGCACGATGGCCCAGAGACCATCCCAGACACCAGCACTTGCATATCCTGTCTTCTCTGTGAGCAAGTGTTGGACCACACTTCACACTTCAGCTACAAATACAGTGAAGCCACACTCTACCTACCAGCAAGAGCAAGTGTTTCCTGTCAATAGGGCCTTTCATACCAGTGCATCTGTTCAACTAGAAGAACACTACACGCACTAAATGGAAGTAATTAAGCATGCCCACAGTGCAGAGTATATCAGTATACTTCAGCTGAACATACTGAAGCTACACATATTTGCAGAGATCCCCCAGGTGCTCCACCTACTCACACACTGAACTGATTCAAACTGAAGCTGAAGATTGCTTGGTCTTCAAAAAGTGAAGCTGTTAGTTGAACTTTAGTTGGGCCTAGGACTTTTTTTGGGTGTGCCACCATGTGTGCACAGCTTTCAGCTGTTTCAAGCTACCTAACTGTAAGCAAACCTCATGGTGTACACCGTGGTACTGCAGGTGGAGCAAGCCCTGTGCTCTCACTGTTGTATCTTGAGTGCATCACCTTCGCTCTGCTGCTGGCAGGTTTGGAGCAAGTAGGATCACACAGACCACTTTGCAAAAGGTTTTGCAGACAAGCCACCAACTCTTGGTTTGATTTAATGCTCAATTCTAAATTTGCTGTATTTAGAAGCCAAATTCAGGGCTAGTGAAATTATTTAAGAGATCTGCATGTGTAATTAAGACCATAACAATAAAAAATCACCATCATAATCTATTATTTTTTTGTTGACTGAAAATACATTTAGAAGGAGAAAAAAAACCCCAACTTAAAAAAAAAACCTCTATAAAAGCAAAGACACTTTGATTAATTCTGAATCAAATAAGAAATTCTACTACTTAATCAAATTCAGTAGTGCTATCACTTAACTGTGCACTTGCTGATCACCTAGTGAAATGGCACAATCAGTAAGTGTTCACTCATAGACAGAAAAAATTACTCAATTCTTGCACAACTTCTACAAATAACAAATATGGTGGTACCACATTTACAGCACATCATAATACTTCTTGACAAAATCTCAACGAAAAATTGCACATGGCTCTCCCACAAGGCCAGGTGCAGAGCATCTGTTTGGGGTTTTTTTGTATAGGTCCTTTTCCCCATTTTGTCTGCCTAAACTGACTGAACATCTCTTAGCTATCTGTTGTTCGGTTTCCTTGATATTAGCTGGTCAAAGCTATGGTCAAAGGATCATGTAAATTTGTTGTTCTGGTTGATTTTAAAAAAACATAGTAAGAACAGTTCTGTCTGGAGGAGATTTCAAATCTCTTGAATACAGTACATACCAGTTCCTTTGCTAACATATGGAGGCTTGAAGAATTTCACAACGCCATACAAGTTCACTATAGTTCCGTCTTTAAGGTGATTCAGGGGAGTATACACGTATTTTGGAGCAACTGACTGAAAATGCATGATAAAATGAGGAAACAGAAGAAAAAATTAATCAAACATTCATACAGAATTTTGTCTTTTAACATCATTCATCCTCAGACACATTTATTTCATCTTAAAAAAAGAAATAAAGATTATATATTTCTTTTTATCTTATTCACTTTAGACTGAGAAAGCACACAAGACATTTAATTTCTTATTGTGATTGCATTTTCCTTACAATAAGCCAATCAGTTAGTTCAAGTAAGTTTCAATGCACGAACCAGGTGAGTAAAAGTCATCATAATAAAGAACAACGAAAGACAATTTTTTACTGATCCATTTTAACATGTCCATCCAGAGGACTTTTTAAAGCACATAAATAAGTAACTTTGTATTTCTTCTTGGCAGTGTCACTGCACAGAGTCATTGTCTTGGGCTAGTGGGAGCGTTACCTCTCACACAGACTGTGCACGTCTTCCAATTAAAATACCGCAATAGCTGGAGGATTAAATAAATTAAGGACTATTTTCTACAGTTTAAGGACTATTCTCTTCTCATCTTAAGGTTGTAATACATGCTGATTAGATGCTTTTAAAGAATACAAGTTCTATCAAACTGACTGATAACTGTGGTTATCAAGGTAATCAAGCGGTTTTCAAGTACTTTACTGGGGGAAAAAATGAAACTCTAAATAAAAACAGTATGAAAACAAGCTCTATCACCATTCGTACTGAATCTTTAACATGATAAAGAACATTAAAATTTCATAAATCTGTTTCTATGCCTTTAGTATACTATTTCCTGTAGAATTTTTATTTAAACACATAAAGGCTTGTTTCAAACAGCAATCAAAACAAATGTTAAGAGCAGTACCTGAAGTCTGATTTTAAATCAAAGGAATATTCACATTTCCCTTTTTTTTAAAAGCACAAGCATACAATCTTATTTAGATCAATAGTTACCTTTCTAGTTGGAATTTCCTGAACCAACATGAAGTCTGTTTGGGGACCAAGATGAGAACTATATTACAAGTATAGAAAATGTACAGGCTTTTAAAATATTTTATATTGTGTTCCAGGTATACTATTTGCAAAAGTGAAAGCCAAATGACTGCTGGAATAAGAGTATGGAAGTAAATTAAATAGGAACAAAAACGAATTCCACATGAATTCATTTACATGCAGTTAATCTCATGTGATGTAAAAACATCCCAAATATTAACTCACCACAGATGCAGTTTCTGAAGCAGCAGTTGTTCTTGGTTTAGTGTAAATCTATGGGAAAAAAACCAAACAAAGTTTCTGACCATAAAATTGAAGGCACTGCAAATGTAACATTATTTGATAACTCTAAAGCAAATATAACACTATAAGGAAATACAAACCAGCCCAACAGACATTTTTGCTATACGAATCACCTCTGCATCTAGCAAAATTTTATTCTACAGAAGAAAGTAATATTTACTGCAATTATACTCAGCCAAAACCTTCTTCAAAATAATATACACATCTTCTAACGTCACTTAGTTGAATATATTAGGTCGCATTAGTAGAGTAACATTTGAAAGCTGGAGGCCACACATTTAAAACTGTACTTGCTTAACACAGAACTTAAATGGGTTTAGGTTTTGTACATGTCAATGCTTAGAGCAAATCTATTCTTAATGACTTACTTTCTTTCGGGTAAAAAAATTTAAAAAAACAAGGTCAGGACAAATTTACCAGAAGGGGATACATTTTATTTACAGATAGTTCCTAAGCTTTTTGAGCCATACCTACAAGCCAGACTTATCTTCAGTGTAAGGTCTTTTCAAGGACTAATCATGGTGATTTGACAAAAAGCCAACACACACCCACGCTGTGAGGAACACAGGGCTCAGCTGCCATCCTGATGCCACACCCCAGACTGGCTGCCAGACACAGGGCCCTGACTCACAGCTGTGCACCGCCTCAGCACTGCAGACTCCTGCAGGGGATCTGCTTTTGCTCTCCACCCTCAGCTACATTCCTGAAGCTAATTTTACTTCCATTTATGTTTCAAACAGATGAGTGAAAAGATATGATTGAAAAAGTGAAGCACACAAAAACTCTGCTCATGTAAAGCATCCAGTGGGTGGGTCAGTAAATGATGTGCCACAAGCTCCATTCTGTGGTCAGTGATGAGATAAACACACTGATGTGATTCTCAGCACAACCTAGGCAGTCAGTGAGCTGCACACAGTCTTTGGGATTAGACTGTATGTCATGGCACCTTGCCAATACTCAGTTGAAGGCCTCATGTAGTTCTTAAAATTTAGGCACTTTCACTTTAGATGCACTAGTTCAGACTCAGGGCATAGATTTGCTATCTATGATCTTGAATGAAATATAGTCTTTCTACCTATAGATCGTAATTATCAACAGATAATGAATGTCATGAAACAGACTGTACTATTGTTTTAAATAATTTTGTTTCTCACTGAGCTGTGTGCAAGTTTTAATTACCTACAGAAGACAATTTCAAAACAAAAACGCCTTTTTGAAATAAAAAAAAAAATTCTTAAATTTAGAATTTTATCAGGCAAAAACTATATAGCTAGAAATAAACAGCACTGATGTGAGAATAGTACAAAAGAAAAAATATTTTAGTCAGGAAAAAAAGGTACAATTCTCCTTATAAAATTTAGAATATAGCAATCCATGCATTAGAAAGGCAAAGGGTTATAAAATTGCATGCACACACACACACAAACGTGTTGTTTCCTGATGAACAACGTAAAATAATGTGTAGCAGTTTAGTCTGCAGTAGATTTTATTGTTTTTTCTATTATAAAGCAAAATATTAATGTCAGTATTTTGGGGAAATAAAAAAAAGTAAAAGAAGTTGGGTAACCACGTACATAAATGGCTGATCCAGCTTCTTCAGACACTTCCAAGTGACAACCATGTCTACCATCCTCTCCTGCTGTAGGCAATTTTATCACCTTAAATCCTGCAACTATGAAGATTTCCTGTGGGGACAGAGCAATAAACAGAAAATTACATAGACTCTATCACATGCTCTACTTTAAGACTACATGATGTGAATTTTCATCCTAAAGTCTCAAGACATTGAAGAAACAAAAATCCTGAACAAACTGTAAAAACTACCTTTAAGTCTCCCAAATTTAGATTCTCTTACCCATGGAATTTGTATTTACAACAAATATCAGCAAACTTTTTTTTTTTTAATGCTACTAAAATTTTCACACTCTTGATGCTACCATAACTGACTGCTATTTTTGACAAGGCCTAGGGAGGAAGATTCACACTGAATAAAGAAAAGAATCATTCCTCTTTCAATACACTGAAGACTGACTCCTGTCTGGTTAAGCTTAACTAAGGTAGAAAAGAAATCACACATTGGATTAGCAGTGAGAAAACATTCTTTTCTTGGATCTTCTTTCTCTTTGAGTTACAGCTGCATTTTTAAGAAACTCTACTTGTAAATATTTTCTGATTTGGCAGAACCAACATTACGTTAAGGGTCAAATAGGTGGGTCAATCAATAGGTAGGTTTCTGGTAGTGAAAGAGACATTACAAACTTCTCTGGCATCACTCCTGAGATTCTGGTACAGGAAGAAAATTGTAACTGTATTTTCACTTTGGTATGGAGTTCCTCAGACACCACAAAGTGAATAAGAAAGATTTAAAGGGTACGTGGTTCAAGTATCAGCAGCAACGTCACAAAATCAAAGAGAAAAGAAAGAAAAAATGAAAAAGGAGAATATAGAAAATACATTAAATACCTTTAGGTAATCAGAAGTTATTACAACAAGCTACTGGATACAATGGAGAACTTCTTCACAGTCAGCTCCCTTGCTACCAGAACTGCACCAGGGCTGTGCCAATGTGATCCATTCCAATAAACATATTAGACTTGGAACCCTATTTCTACTCAAGCTTCTACCAAGCTTCTACCAAAACCACTTACATAAACTTCTACTGGATGACTTTTGTTCATGTGTTTATTTGATTACAACAAATAAAAGAGTTTTCTGATTAAAGTTGACAGTTTTAGCCAAATATTGTACTATGACAGCCCTTTTTTTGCTATTTCAGCAATCTGACAATGCTACTCTAAATGATTTAAGATCCAAAACCATGATGTTTTGTGCAAGAAAAAGAAAAGCTGCTGGATTAAGTGACAGTGATATATTTAGTTATTAAAACATTGGGGAAAAAAAACTCTGCAGAAAACATAAATTTAATCAGGCAGTTTAATATACAATGAAACTACTTAGGGCATGGTGATTTTCAGGTAATGTCACAAATGGGAATACAATGTATATTTTGACTAAAAAGTAATATATAATTCACTAGAAGGCAGCAGCACTCAAAGCTAAGTTAAAATGTGTCAAAACAATTGGAACACCCAGTATTCCTTGCACGTCCACCACACCATCCTGCTAACATACATGAAAGTTGTTTCTCTCTCCAGATACAAAACCACACAAATACAGGCTCCAGGAAACTCCATGAATTTTGCCGAAATCAGGTGTTGGTACTTGTCTTTCCTTTAATTGTTGCTGATGCTACCCAGTGTTCCTTCAACAGTAAAATCAACCTTCATCTAAAAAGCTATGCCTTGCTTATACATTTCAGCATTTTGTTAGAATGCAGGCTGCACAAGATTCTGGGACATGGTTGCTGAGTCAGGTTTGAAGCTCTGTACAGCTCACTTGTCTTGTCTTGCTGTCCTGTTCAGAAGGAACTTCAGAATTACAGAGACTCAGCCTTTTAGCACATTGATAATAAATGAAAACTTTTGTGAATAATGTTAGATCACTAATGATTACTCTCATGTAACAGACATGCCACATGTAGCACCACATTAAAAAAAAAACCTGTGAAAGGACTGTGCAATTTCCACAAGGAAAAAGAAAGCACTAACCTCAAAATCTAGTTCTATAGGTAGAAAGAAGAGATATATTTTCACATTTTTTATAAATTCTCAGTCAACTTTGACAGGTAGCAACAAAACCTAAACATGCAAAAAATTCTCACAATATCTGCACAATGCTTTGAAATTTAATACTATATTAGTTTTAAAGATAGATTTGTTTCCATGTCACCTTGAGCTAAGAAGCTCATGTAATTGGCTTGGGAATCAAAGCTATTTACATAAATTGGTGGATTTTCATGTCAACGGAAGATTATCACATATATAAACTATCAGATTCGACCAACATTTTAAAATACCAACAAGAAATCCTATTCCCTCATTCAAGAAGTGTGAAATACAGGAAAGACACTATTTTTCCTGATGGTTATTCTGTTACAGAATGAGATGACTTTCAGGTGACACCAAGGTTATTCACACTTTTGGAAATTGCCAGCTCCTTCCCCCGTGGGAGCTAAAGTCGTTACAGTATGCCAAGAATGATATGGAAATTACAAAATACTAAAGTCTAAAATTGTATGCAGCAAATAAACAGTATTGGACCTTACTGAACTGACTTTTTAATGGCTAAAAAATGTGGGTTTTTTCAAATTAAATCTATTCCATAGTTGCCAAACTGCAACTCTGCTTGTTTCAAAAATCATTGCTTCCTCATATTCATATTCTTCCAGAATTAAAATCCCATTTGAGACATGTAGAAAGCACCATGAAGGTTCGGTTCACTGGGAAAGAATAAACTCTGGTTTTAGCACACTCTGGCCATCTAAGGGTTGCTGCCTGTGGGTTGTAGTTTCCCACTAAGCTCTTTAGTACTGATCATTTAACCTTCCAATTGCTGCTCAGTGCCTTGTTCAAGATTTGTATTTTATCAGGACAAAACTGATTTGTTCATTGAATTAAAAAAATTCTGCAGCTTACATATTTAGCAAATTAGTTCAGGAAAGACCCACCCTGGCTTCACTGTCAAAATTCTGTGGAATTGAGAAATCTGTATAAAGACTATAATTTGCCCAGAAAAGTGGTGGATGCCCCATCACTGGAAGTGTTCAAAGTCAGGTTGGATATGGCTTTGGAGCAATCTAATGCAGGGAAATATGTCCTTGCCCGTGGCAGGAGGGTTGCAACTGGATGATCTTTAAAGGTGCCTTTCAGCCCAAGACATTGTGTGATTTAGTGTAAATGTATATCACAAATGAAAAAGCACTAACATGAGCTCATAATGTTATCACATACTAATTTAAATTTGATATTTGACTAATATTGAAATACCAGTAAACTGACAGGCAATTTTATCAAAAGACTGAGGTAATTGTTTTTATCTTGTTTTCCTTCTTCAGTGGCAACACACTGTCTCACAAATGCACATGCTGACTTGTCAAAGTCTTTTACCTGGAGCTAATCAAATCAAGCTTCTATCCCTGACAAAGCAAGACAACAGCACCAAGTCACTAAAAAAACCCTGTCTGCATAGTTTTTTTTTTTTTAAAATCTTTTTGTGCAACTGTCTTCTAAATCAATTTAATTCTAAAATATATCTCATCAAATGGCAAAACATTCAAAATATGAATATAAATGGATGACTTCTCTATTATCCATATTCATGATCCTTTGCTTGCTAGGTAAACAGCACTGATAAAAAGATTTGCTTTATTTCAATATTAGTGTGAGAAAGAATTTACATAAGCAAATACTTTTTTTGTTCTAGTTCATATTTATAGATTTGAAGGGACTGAACAGACAATTTCTAATTTTAGGGATAAATAGACTAAGACAAGGTAAGAAGTCAACACACATCTGTGAAAAACAATTCCTAAAATAAGAATATATATGTATATATGTTTTGGTGGTTTTTTTACCCCACAGCGTATAATTTTTGCACAATCCTCTGCCATTTTTCCATATATGAAAATATTGATGCTGTTGATCCGGGAACACAAGTTATCTGAATCTAGAGGAAAAAAAGCAAAAGTGATTCCAGTCACTATACCTTCTCCAAAACAAAAGAACAATGGAAAGAGATTTACAAAACAAGTTGATCTACAGAGTCTAAGACTTTTCAATTAATCTACAAACAGAAAATGTGCTAACTATAGGTATATTGCTCAAAATATTCTTCATAAGAGGACCATATAAAACATGCACATGTTGTACACCAGTGTACATTAAAGAGAAATGACAAAGATTTCCACTTGGACAATTCAACGTATAGTGTTAGAGAGGAAATATTATCCAGTCACATTAACACAGATCCTGTTGTAGAATTTATTACGAACTGAAGATATGCCAGGACATAGACATATTAATTAACAGCCTTCCAGGAGGACTGAAGCAGAAATTACTTGGTTATTTCAAGAGTTTTCCACCTTTTACTGTTTCAGAAACAACGCCAGTGATTTAGATGTGCAAACTTATGTTTCCAAGTCCTGGAGAATGTGCAGAAACTCTCTCCTCTCCTGAACAGTCACGCGAAATCAGCAAGACTCAGGGAGGTTAAACATCCTTGAGAGAACCCTGAAGCCATCAGGGAGACTGACTAAGGTCCCACCATCTTCATTCCCTCTGCTAACACCAGTCACAAGCAGTGTCACCAGGCAGGGCCTGCACGTCCCAGGCCTGCTGCTCAGGCACAGGAGCCAGGAGGCTCAGCAGGAGCAAGTGATGATTCTCTAGCCACTGTGAGGAATAAGCTGAGAGTGAACAGGAAGGAAACAGAAAATTCCTTAAATCCAAGAGACTCCTGACAAATGACCTCCTCCACCACTGGATGGTGTGATGAGCTTAAGACTCAAAAGGAACGTATTATTTTTTCATATCATTTATTACATGATGAACAACTCAAGTCTTTCAATATGCTAATCTATATTCAAATACTTGGGTATCAGGTGAAATGTCCTTTTTTTAAATGCTTAGATTAAAACAGAATGAAACACAAATATTTTGCTGCTAATCAACATACTGACCCATATTAAATGTGCACCTATATCGTATATGCTATGTGTATTATGCGGTAACTATTATGTGTGCAATTTTCTTAGTCCTTCTTAGGATAAGCAGTTTGAAAATACACTATTGAAGTTATACATATAGCTAATACATTTCCAGGACAGCCTTTTAAAACATTATGCAACAGGAAGTCTACTGAAATATAAATATTGTATTGTTTCCATTAACTTACCTAGCATAAGTTTAAGAGAAACGCTTTTTTAATACAAAATGAACACTTTTACAGAGTATTTTAAATATAACATTTTATGGAACACAATACAAAAGCAGGTACTAGTGATATCGTACCACAAATTTAAAATGTATACTTAAATGGAGTACCTTGAAGAACAATCTTGAAAAAGTCTGTCCCATCTTTAAGTTTTGTTAATGGGTAGGAAAGAGTAACTATTCCCTAAAAAGAAAAAAAAAAAAAAAGTTGTGAACTGCGACTGTACGCCTCTAAGTTACTGAAACACTGATAACAGCTGAAACATCTGTAAGCTAAAAAAGGTAGAATTTAAATGATAAGTGCAAATTACCATTTGAATTTAAAAAAAACCCCAAAGAACAAACTGCTAAAGACAGCATTAAAAAGCAACATTCTTGAGATATAACAAAAAAAATATTACATGTCAATACTACATAGATGCTACTGACTAGATGATAAGCTTGGATTAAATAATACAATAGTAGCCATGGAACTATATATTTAACTAGTTAAAAAAATAGCATAAAAGGCTACAGTTTTAGCACATAACCTGAAAGGAATCAAAAGAGGTTGTGATGAAAATCTTAAAAGATACAGCAATTTCTCCAAAAATATTGGCAAAGGATTACAAGGATAAATATCAGAACAAAATCACAGTCACAATATAAAAGATACATAATCTGGGGGAAAAAAAATACATCTGTGAGAAGAGTATTGCAAAGTTTTGAAACTGTAGTGTCGTAATTATTTGTCAATAATACAAATGCTCTGAAAGATGCAAAGATTTAACAATTAAGTAAAAACACTCTCTTTATTGTGATGCTGGTTACAATGAAGCAAGAATCACAGACCAGCAACTTCACTGATGTTAACATCCTTTTGGAACAAACACATCCAGTTACAAAATGATACCATGAACAGTAACAAAAATGTCTGTCAAAAGTATTCTTCCACAGTATGGCAGGTAAAGCACTGTGTCCTTATCAATGATAAAACCACAAAAATTGGTTCAATAAAGAAAAATAAAAATATTTAAAACAGACTCCATCAAATGTTTTTTTAAAACTACATAAACAATACAAAAATAGAATAAAAGGCTTCTTGTAAAAAGAGAGCAGGGCAATCTATCTATAAATGCACAAAAGCAACATTAAGAGGACAGTCAGGTCAATTGCAGTGATTTTACAGTACACATATTCAGTGGGAAAACTTGACTTAAATGATAGCAAATGCTTCTTAAACCAAATCAGAATAAAATACGCAGCAGTGAATTGTTACTCCAAAGGCCTTTCAGAGTAAAATTTGTCCTACAACATGCTAACGGAGGAGTAATCCAAATAAAAATTCAACAAGATTTTAGTATCTGTTTTATAAAGAAATAATAAGACTCCACAAAACCTCAACATTATTTAGCAGATGCTGACTTTTAAAATAATTTGATAATTAAGTCCCTTTACAAAACTCATTAGTCTTCTCTGTGAAAAGTAGGAACTTACCTGTTAAAAACTGAAAGGTTTGTCATTTGTTTTTAAAATTACAACTTTGCTTAAAATTTCAATTTATATATATATAAAAATATAT